>CAJVPL010000781.1:0-20234 GCA_910591945.1 Ambispora gerdemannii | reverse complement strand
GACGCAGTATTGGATATCATGCTATCCTTAACTATATCAACATTCATTTCAGAATTTTTTTTGTAAATTTTTTTCTTTTTCCTTTCTCTGTTTATAAATTTTCAATTTATTTGATTTATTGATTATGATTAAGTTCCAGAAAAAATTCAACAACTGACAAATAACTTGTTTACTAAAATTTCATATTTTTATTCAGGCTTAAAGATTAAAGTAAACAAATTTGATTATAGATTTTTAATCAAAATAAATATTAATATTATAATACAATATCTAGAATAAATTAAAATCATATCTAGCTCTAGTATTACTTCTAAAAATATTGAAAAAATCAATAATAAAAGGAATTCAAGAAATAATAAATAATAATATTCTACTTAAAGCTTTATCAAATTATCTAGCAAAAGAAAAATTACTAGCTCTATATACATATACTTTAAATAATAAAAATTATATTATTATTTTTGTTCTATTTAAAATAGATAAAATAATTAATATAATAATATATAAATTTAGTTAATACACAAAAAATGCTAAAGCTCAAAGACTATATAAGTAAAATATTTCTAAAATTAACTTTTGATAAAAAAATATTTATAATTAGAATATATTAATATTTTCAAAATAATAAGAAATTATTATATATATATTAATAGTTATTTAAAACTGACAAATATTAAAAGAATTAATCAAAAAAATAGTGATAATTTAAAAAGAAAAATTTATAATATATTCAATTAGTATATTTAATGAACTATAATTATTTTTATTACATCATTTTTATTTATATATTATTATCTAAAAGTAGATAATAAAATAATATTATTTATATATTTATTATTTATATTTATAATATTTATTTTATTTTTTTAACTTTATTTTATTTTTATTAAACTTTAAACAATTACTCTTCTTTTATTATTATTCTTCTTGAATATATGAATTTTTATATATAAAAATTGTTATTATAATTAATTTTTGATTCAATATTACTTGAAGTTTATAATGAATATTTTCTGTTATATATACAAGTTAAACTTTTTTATTTTTAATTTCATCTTAATAGAAAAGATTGAAGTACTATGTGTATTGGTAATTTGTGAAATATTCTATATGTTATTATAGTTTATCAAAAAATCTTTACTATAATATATAAAATAAAACTCTATTATAATTATTATTCACTTTTTAAATTATCATTTTTTAACTCAATAATAATTATTATAACTAACTAAGGCTATAAATTAAATTAACTAGTTTATCTGGTGTCTTATAATAAGCATAAAAAACTGAAAGAGTTAATAATTCTTATTTTTCTTTTATTTTTCTTATTTAATTTTAATATTTTTTTGACAAAACTCAGAAGTTATATAAAAGAATATGTTATGATATATTTTATTCTCTTATTTTTATTGGATACTTAATTTTATTTTATTTAATTTTTATTAATTATTTTGTATATTTATATTTTATTAATTTATATTTTATTATATTCTTATTAAATATTATATTTATTTTTATATTTAATTATATTATTAATTATACAATAGTTAAAAAATCATGAAATATTAAAAAAAAATAAAAAAATTATAAAAGATAAATTAGTATAAAATGCTAAAAAAATAAAAAAGTTAAAATAGTATGAAATGATAAATTAGAAATAAAAGATATTTAATTTATTTTATACTAGTTAAAAAAGATATTTTAAATATTTTAACAATATTTATTTTATATATAAGTAATACTTCTAGGATTATTAATGAAGTACTCTGACTTATATTAAAATATATAACTCATTCTGAAATTACTTCAAAGTGAATTATATATTTTAATATGAATCAAAATACTCTATTAACAATTCTAAACATTTTACTTGATAATAAGCAATATTAATTAATTAGATATCAGTTATATATTAATAATTAGAAATTATTACAAGTAATTATCTTATAATTTCTCTTTAATATTTAGTATAATTTTTGTTATAGACTTGGAATAATCTAGTAATATTGTTATTCGTGTATTATATACTTGTATAATTTATATAAAACATTAACTAAGGTAATAATAGTAAAAAGTATAATAATAAAGAAGCTTTGTTAATGAAACTATTTTAAACTTATCAATCATATATTATATAATTTTTTTAGTAATAAACTTAACTTGTTTTATAATTTTTCTTATAATTGTAAGAAGAAATCTATATAAAGATCTTTTGCTATACAAATATTATTAAATAATAATATCTATATAAAAAATAAAAATATAAGAAATCAAAATTAAAAAAAAACAAAAAAATTCTGAAATGAATGTTGATATAGTTAAGGATAGCATGATATCCAATACTGCGCCATAATGCCAATTTTGAATTGTAGATCTTATATATAATAATCAATTCGACCAATCAGAATCTATTATTTTATAATATAATATTAGTAAACGCCAAAATTGTTCAATGTGTAAATATAACGACGGGGATTTTTCTTGTAATTCATTCAATCTTTAATGGAGAGCGATTAATGGATATGAATTAATTGGATACACTCTGAATAATGGTTAGGCAGGAGAGCCTTATTTTTTTAATTATATTGATTTATTTATTATTAGTATTAAGAAAGAAGCTCGAATTCCATTTTGATGCTATTAATACAAGCTACTCTCTACGCGATTATATATAATGATAACTACATGCATGTTATATAAGAAATAAAAAATAACCTCGAATAATTTAGATCTATATGATCTATATGTACATAGGCCAAAAGAAACTAAATATATTTGATAGACGCTTATATTTATATACCCTCAAAAAAATATAAATAAGAATATGACAGACAGCGAGAAGAATGGGGAGAATCATCCATCACTAAAAATGATATAAACCTGTAAAAAAAGCATAATGTGTCATTTTTTGACACTGATGGTGGTTATGATATTAAAAAATCAAGAAAATAAGAATAAAAAGGGAAAAAGGAAAATATATAAACAGAGAAAGGAAAAAGAAAAAAATTTACAAAAAAAATACAATAAAACACCAAAAAAAATATAATAATACAAACTGTAAAAGAGAAGGAAGTGATGAAATCGCGTAAATACCATATAGAAAGGTGATGATTATGTAATTTGTCCGTAATATTAATATTCTTTGAATTACTGAGTATGCGGTGATGAACAATGTGGATGTAATGAAAAATTGTATGAAGAGGCGATGCATGAGGACTCAATTGTCATTTCGTCGCGGAGAATTGAAAGCATCTATATATACCTATCTCGAGGTCATTTTGTTGAACAGGTCAAGTGCGAAGATGTACAAAAAATAGAAAGAATGAGTTATGCATATATGCAACAATGTATGCAAAGATTGTATGTAGAGTGAATCTGAATCGAGTAAAATAACTAATTTTTCCCAAAAAAGATGAAAAAAGCGTGCGAGAGGTTTTGTTGGAGATATTGTGTGAATGAATATACGGCGTATTGTAAAAAGGGTGGTATGTATATATGTATATATATAGAGTTGATTAAAAAAAAATGAAAGGATAGAAATTATATAAACAAAGAGAAAATATTCACAAAGAATTATATATATATATATATATACACACACGAAAACCCTCTATAGTTATTGTTCAATTACAAATTATATTAGTCTATTATTTTTTATTACGAGTATTTTTCTCGGAGGAAAGAATGTGGTTTGATTATGGTGGTGGATTCTTCATATCGCAATCAACATTAAAAATATCATACAGTTCTCAACTGAGACAGTTGGTCAACGTGTTTCGATAATCTTTCTTGCAATTTACGTAAATGTTCAATCAGACTTGGCATTTCGTCCACAGATATTCGCACATTTTCGCGTCGTTTCTTTTTCGCAGCATTACCAATTACTTGCCCACTATTATTACGTTTCAGTCCATAGAAACTATTCCATGCATTGCATTCAGGCTTAACTTTTTTGGATGAATTAGCAACAGCATTGGTGGAGTTGTTGATATTGATTTCGTCAAAGGTCGGTGATGATGATGACATAATACCCATCATTTGATTCTCTTTGTTCTCTTCGTTGTTAATTGTATTTTCATTGTTGTCGTTATTACCCTCGAAATCAATTTGAAATAAGCTTCTGGGATTGTTAATATCATCACTACTAGTAATGCTGACACTATTCCCCAGCTGCTCGTCAATTATCTTTCGTAAAATGGTCAAATGCCGTTCAGAGGGAATTTGATCAATACCAAGCTCCACGCTTTTTCCGCCATTAAAAGTCGGCGTCTGATCTCGCGCAGCCTCCGAAATCTCGATAATTACATTGGCTTCTTCCCAATCAGATTTGAATGTCTCTTCGAGTTTTTTGAATGTCTTTACTTCGTCGTTTCGAACTAATCCGTGCTTCCATTTCTTTCTGGTGCTTGGAACTCGAGATTGAAGGTTTAATGCTAGTTTCATTTTTCTAGTTCGTAACGTTTTCAGTTCTGAAAATTGGTAGTAGGTAAATTAGTAAATCAAATTACTATAGGTGACATTACACGTTGAAAATATTATGAGTATTAAAATACATGATATGAAAATTACCTTCGACCTGTGTTGTGAAATCACGAATATTAGAGATATCAAACCGTATAGAAAGTTGAGTTTCTTCGACCAACAAAGGAACTTGAACTTCTGGCATATTTATCAGATCGAAATCATCGTCCCAGCTTTCACTTGGGGTTGGTTGACGATGATACAAACTCTTTGGCAAATCTTGGATTGAGGATTGTGGCAATGACATTGCACGATGATGACGTTTATTATGAGACGTCGTCGTAGTGATTTGATTAAATGTTGGTGACGAAGTCATTGGAACAGGCAAAGAAGATCGACGCAATGAATTTGGAATGGGAACAGCCAATTTTTCATAATTTTTCTCCTCCCAACCATCATCGGATTCGTCATTGTCCAAGATTTCCATCTCATTTATCGCGTCTTCATCCTCTTCAAGTAAAGTCTCGGTTTGTACACTGTGATGTTTAAATCCGGTCACTGACAGCGCCGGTGAATCATCCGAATAAACCGAGATATGCAAATTAGGAACCGAACATGTTCGCAGATCAACACTTGTAACTTCGGAACAGATAGACGATACGTCGTCGTCTACAATGTCGTACGGAACTAATATGGGGACAGCCATGGGTGGTAAAACGGAAGAGATTTTCGAGGATCTTTTACTTTTTGAGCGGAATAATTTGAATCGTTTTAATGAATTTTTGATATTTTTATGGTCAGTGGATTTTTTGGTTGCTGTTGTGTCATTGGATACGGTCGAGTGTTGTGACAGCGGCAGCGTGGATAAAGTTGGGGAAGACGGATGAGGACGTGGAACCGGCATCTTTTTGCTCTTTTTGTTGCTTTGTCGTGCAAATACTTGACGCAATGTTGGTGCCGTAGCTATTGAACTTGACGAGAATATCAACTAGAAATAGTGAATATAATAAATTTGTTAGTTTGCGCGCGAATAACATTGAATATTGAAATTAAATATCACTTACTGAACGTATCGCACTCTGTGTTGATGACGTTGAAGGATATGAAGACATGGTTATGTGATATGATTGTTTTATTATGCGACAAGAAGAAATGTTTGTGCGTTAATGTGTTTGCGAGTGAGATGTTGGTGGTTGATGATAATATTATGGATTATGTTAAGAATTAATCGTAATTGTTTGAATAAATGAGTCTATTATTATTATTGTTGTTGTTGTTGTTGTTATGAATAAAGAATATATTTTTTTTGTTAGTACGTGTTCATGAATAACATGGATAAAGTAAAATCTATATAAGATAAGGAATTATTGTATTATTTTTTAAGGAAATTATAACAATAAACAATAAAACGTCAAAAAAAAACCATTACAATACAATAAAAATGGAAACAAAAACAGCTCTCTTTTGTTTTTTTTTATTATATTTGCTTTTTCCCGGTGAGAAAGGAGCCAGCAGAAGTAGCAAGGCAGCAGAAGCGGCAGCAGCAGCAAGCAGTCAAATATAACACAAAAAAAAACTCGGTAGATTTTGACTACTTTGGGACTAAGCAAGTGTCTCTATATGTATGTATGTTGTGTATATGTATGTATGTTGTGTATATGTATGTATGTATGTATAAAAAAAGTATAGTGTAACGTTTGGTTGATTAAAATAAATAAATGAATGAATAAATAATAGAATAAAGTAAAATGGTATATATTGTTTTTAAAGGTAATTAATAAAAAAAATGCCACTTGTATTGTATTTTTTTATTCAGAAAAGAATGGAAGGGATGGAAATAGAAAGAATAATTTTCTCATTATTATTACTATTGCCTATTGCGACTCGTTAAACTCATCAGAATCAATATTAATATCAATCTTGCTATTTTTGCTTGCCGCTGCATCACTACTTACTTACTTCTGATAAATTTATAACTTCACAACTTAAGAGTTACTAAAGTTATTGTGATATGATCAATTCATAATAACAATAATAAGAGCACGTTTTAGTCGGTGATGGTAATTTGATTAATTATCCTTACCGTAAAGATATGGTGTTGGTGGTGGTGGTGATGATGGTGGTGATGGTGGTGGTGGTGGTGATGGTGGTAATGATGGTGGTAATGACGAAAGAAAGATTAATTAAGGTTATGTAACAGGGATAATATTAAAGACAAAGGTGTATTATCTGGAAAAAAGTTCTAATTCCCGCCCGATGTTAATATGCTAGAGTATATGATGATGTCATAAAAAAGGTAAAAAAAACACGATTTCGATAATAATGGTAATAAAACGGACTCTAGCTCTTCATTTTTCCGAAAAAAAAGCTAGAGTCTCTCACCAATAAAATTAACAGAAGAGAAGATATCTCGAGAAAGACTAATTCTCAATAGTTACAAATAATCTCTCTGATTTTTATGAGAGATTGATGCGTTTTTTCTTTTCGTTTATTTTGAAATGAGGAAGAGAAAAGAGAGGAAGGCGATAATAATGTTAGACATAGAAAGAATACGACGAGGAAGCGGGCAAAGTAGAAAAGGGGTGTGTACGCGTTATTTAAATAGCATTTTTGTGTGTTGGATCATTACATATAGAAGCTATATGAGTTATATGGTTAGAGTAATTCATGCGCAGTGATTCATTCATTAGAGCATTCACGGTATATTTCGTTCCCCTCCTCTTTTTTTGCGATCGTTTGCTGAGAACTTGCATTTAATTTTTTGTGCTCGTTTTGATTATTAACCCCGCACAGTTTATTTTTGTCAGACGAAAGGTATGTAGATCTGAGTCTGTTTATTGTATTTTATGCTATAATTATTACAATAGCGATAATGTACGACTACTATTCGGCTAAACTGCAGCGAGATTTTCGTAAGAAAAAGGAGATTTATGAAAAAGAAATGACGAATGTTTTACAGGATAAAAACTCGTTTTTATGTTGTATAAGCAAAGCAATGTGTGTGTAATTAGGAAGATCAATCACGATCGGATATCGATCCCGAACAGTCTAAAGAATAAGAATTTTATAGTCCTATATCCAATCGGATTTTAAGAGAGATCCCATCAATTATAATCAAATCATCTTTTTATAATTACATATCTGATAATATATATGATTATGAAGAGAATTGAATGACAAAACAATAATTAATATTTTTTGATAATAAATATTCAACTTTTTATATAATCACATAATTGGTTAAAGAAATTATTATTGCATAAATTGTAATCATATGAAGCTTTATTAAATATAATCATATATAAAATGATTATAAGAAAATTAAACTGTATTGCAATTATATTTAATAAATTATAATTATTAAAATATTATTTTCGTTATTTAAATTATCATTTGTTATTAAATAATTATAAATAAAAATAAAAATGCTTTTTCTTAAGTATCTCTTAATTTGTAGGTCATTTTTAGACAAATTTGTCTGGAAAAATATAGTTTTAATAAATTTAATAAACAAAAATTAATATCAAAAAATATATATTTAATAAATGTAATTTAAAATTTATTTATAATTTAGACCAGTTATATATAATTTGAACAAAATTAAAGTCATGTTAGAGTTATTAAAAAATTTTTTCTAATGCTTTTATTTGTATTTTAAACAAATTTATTTAAATTTTATTATCAAATAATAACTAAGATTTTATTAATTATAATAATAGAGAGGCTTATACTTAATAAACTTTAAAGATATAAAGGAAATTCTTCAATAATTCAAAAATTCCAGGCAAATTTACCTTTTAAAGTTTATCATTATATAATTTATATAATATTTTTTGAATAATATAAAGCATAAAATTTATTATTAACAATAATAAATAAAATATCAGTAACAATTTAAAATCAATAAACTTTTTTTATAAATGTAGTATTTCTTTTGATTGAGTTCAAGTCTGATTCAATATTTAAATTCAAGATTGAACTTTAGTAAGTAATATTGTATTCCAAATTACAATTTGTTTTAATTAATAATTGAAATATATTCCAAATCAAAATTTAAACCAAATATAAATTATCCTTCAGCACTAACTCTAACCCTTACTCTAACTCTGGTCATATTCCTATTCTGATTTTGATTTGGAACAATTGTGATTTGGAACATGACAGTAAAATTAAATTTTGAGTTCAATGATTTTTATTAATCTAAAGTAAATTCAAACTGGACTTTAGTTGAATTCAAACCTGATTCAATATTTTGATTAAACTTGAATCAAACTTTTAATCGAATTCAAATTCGAATTTGAACTTATTAACCGAACTTGTTGAATTTTGAAACTTTACATGATACTAAACTAAAATTGTAATATCTTGAATGAGATTTGTTACTATAAGTAGTAATAAGAAAGTAATAATAATAATGATAATTCTATAGCTATTAGAAATGGGTAAATGGTTTAATAATAAAATGGTAAAGACAAAAAGACAAATGAAAATTTGATCAATGATTCAATGAATGAATGACATAACGATAAATTCAGTGGATGACATAACGATGATTTCCATTGAATGTAATACAAGGATCGCTCAATAGTTTTTTGCTCGATTCGTACACTTCTTGACAGATTAATAAATTAAATTAAATGCATGCATTTCGAAATATTTTGTTGCTGAAGTGGGCCTGTAATTAATTATTCAATTTTTAATACATATCGATATACAACAAAAACTGATGCGCTAAACAAAAGCGCACACATGTATCAGTATATGAACCATACTTTTCATACGATTAGATTTACCGGCCGAATTATCGTCGCACGCGAAGAAAAAAAATTCGAAATTGGAACAACGGATGATAAAAATAGCGCGGATATGCGGGGGTTTAGAGTTAGCTGTCTAAAGTTTGTGTATTGGAATTACATCAAAGAAAAGTCTTACCAAATGCACTTCAATTACAAGCATACTAAACGATATACAGTATTCATTATATAGCGATAGTACGAATTTTTTTACTTCGTGTCAAATGCTTTAACACGCGGGTTACATGTCTATGTTTAAGCATAGCAACAATAATAGATAATAATTTTCATGAATGTTTAATTTCTAATAAATTGTAAAAGCTAAATTTGTTTATATTACTATTATGACAATAGGAAATCGAAGATGCGTGTGATGAAAAGGAAAGAGAAGGCCATTCCTTCCTGTTATCCTGTGAATCTTCAATTCTCGTCACCTAATTTTATTCATTTAAATGACATGTTTTGGATTTGACAACTCCATTCTTACTAAACTTCCTTTTTTTCTAATTGGTAATACACACCCCTACAGTATATTACCGGAAATTTCAAAAATGAATGTCACTTTGTAACTCGATGTCTCGACATCGGGTTACAAAGTGACAAATTCATTTTTGAAATTTCCGGTAATATACTGTAAATTCCCGAATAATAATTCTCTATGGCAGATCATGGCGATTACAGGTTCTTACAATATCTATTGTAAAATAATATAAATAAAATTTACTAGGGTTAGGGGTTAATGGAAGGTTATCGTTATAATATAACTATAACGATAACGATCACGTTATTTGTTAAAAAAAGTCAATATCTTTTGGCCAAATTTATGAAATTTTGGCCAAAAGATCTACGAAGATCTGCATAGCTCTGGACAAATTTTCACCATGATCTGGTTATCACCATAATAATTCTCAATTCTTTGTAAATAAAATTTCATAAATGTGCATACAGCATAAAATTAAAAGCACAATGTCACCGATATGTATAAATAACATTGATAGTGGCCACAACAGTAATAGCCAAGACTCATTCTCCACAATGCTTTTTATTAAGCTTCTTTTGTAAATTCTATTCTTAAAGAAATGGACAATGAAGTCACTGTCAAACTTCGCAATCAAGGGGTTATTTTAAATGTAAGATTGATTGAACAACGAAAAAATTATAGTGTTACCACTCCTATTACTACTTTTACTTTCGAATCGGTAGATCCGAAAATTTTATTTCCAGAGAGTAAAAAAAAGCGAGTAAAGAGCTAGGTGTGACATGTGAACGTTTTTGGCGTAAGAGAGATAGGGTTGGTGTGAAAGCGAGAGTGGAAGCTGGCTTATAGTAAAACATCATATGATTCTAGGAATTAAGATGTATAATGTTCTATGCACATTTAAACTACAGGTTTTAGTGAATTAAGATACCTTAATTTGGAAAAATCTCGAAGTATTTCCTGTGCGTGAGAATTTGCGAATCGAAGGAAGTAGTACAATTGTACTTGGGGGGTTTCTTTTTAATGATAAAGAATAATTCGAATATCGTGTATAGGATATGGATATTCAGTGACGTTGAAATTACGATTATGCTCCTAAAAAGCGTGCTTATTGTTCTCGATATTAATTAATTATATCAAGTTTTAACTGTAGTGGACCTTTTTTGTCGGCAAAAATCTCGATACAATTAAAATCTCGATATAATAATTCAAATAAAATTTCTTCGATATAATGATTTTATAATAAATTCGATATAATGATATCGAATTATCACCGATGCAAATAAATAAAAGAGAATATCCTTTTCGCATTGCTGTTCTAATGCGGGCCAAGTTTAACCAACATTATGTTAATGCCATATTTGCAGACTTTTATCTTCAGATGCACAAAAACGTAGATCATTACGCAACTTTAGATAGATATCTCGCTTTTTTCGATTTATAAACTTGTCGCAATGTTTCTCACGAGATCAGAATACGATCGAGGTGTAAACACATTTTCACCGGAAGGACGTCTATTTCAAGTTGAATATGCCATAGAAGCAATCAAGGTAAGTGATACACTTTCATGTTACTTTCCTTCCGATCCATACGATATAAAATTCAACCGGCTATATAATTCTACGCGACCTACGAATTCATCACGTCAAATAGTTGGGATCCACCGCTGTAGGAATACAAACAAGCGAAGGTGTTGTATTGGCCGTTGAAAAACGCGTTACTTCACCACTCTTGGTATCGAGTAGCATTGAAAAAATCATGGAAATTGATAGGCACTTGGGGTGTGCTATGAGTGGTTTGACTCCTGACTCGAGAACATTGATTGATCACGCAAGAACTCAATCGCAGGTAAGTGTTTTTTGTTACTTTCACTCATTTATTTGATAATTATTGAAATATTTTCAAGTAATTAAAGTGATTTTTTATAGAATCATGAATTCACTTATAATGAGAAAATCAAAGTAGAATCTGTCGCGCAAGCTGTATGCGATTTGGCTTTGAGATTTGGTGAAGGTGCTGACGGGGAAGAATCGACTATGGTGCGTGTTTTTTGAGTGGCAACATTTAATGAGAGGATGTTCTTTCTGTATTTTATTTATAGTTTTCTTTAGCTCATTAAATTTCTATGCGTTTAGAGTAGACCTTTTGGTGTGGCGTTGCTGATTGCCGGTATTGATGAGAAAGGACCACAATTGTGAGTTTATCAATCGTCAATATACCTCGAGTTTTTTTTAAGAAACTATTTTATTTACAAATCTGATCCAATATATGTAATCAGGTTTCACACCGATCCATCAGGTACATATGTGCAATATGATGCTAAAGCTATTGGATCCGGGTCAGAAGGTGCTCAAACAGAGTTACAAGAAGAATATCATAAGGTACGGATGGATAACGAGCAATTCACATTCGATTGTAATAATTAAAAAATTTATTCATCTTAATTTTAATCGCGTCTGGAATAGTCTCTCACATTGCAAAGTGCCGAAACTTTATCCCTAAAGGTATTAAAACAAGTGATGGAAGAGAAACTAAATAATACAAATGTTGAACTTGCGGCTGTGACGCCTGAACATGGGTTTAAGATTTATAGTGAAGCTGATTTGCAGACAGTAATCGAAAGACTGTGATTATAATTAAATTATTCGAGTTTTCATGAACGATAATACATGAAAAGGATTTTGTTTATTTATTTGTCTTTGGCAGATATAAATATAAAATTTTTGTCTTTATATATCTATAAAGTTTGTCGAAACAAATGTGAAATAATACGGTGCATAATGATAAGGAAAATTGAGTGCATTCACGCTCTTTATAGTGGAGGCTAATTAAAATCTCGATATATTTAATAAATCCTGTTCGATTTACTAATAAACTCGATATTAGATTTTTTGACATTAAAGATGGTTCCAGCATACTCGTAAAGCAAGTCAAAATCTTCAATTTAGAATATTAAATTAACAAAGCTATAAACATAACAATAGTCTATTAATTAAATCTGGGAAGATTAAGTTTAATTCTTCTATGGTGCATAAACCCAAAATTGTACAATAATAATTTAAACTGCTGTTCCATAATTATCAATCATAGAATCGTGTGATCCTTCTGGTTCTTCAATCACCACTGTCATAGCGTAGCCGCTTTCATCATGATCAAAAACAGGAAGGACAGCATTAGGGTCCAACAGTTTGTCTAGATAAAATTTCAGATCTAAACCAACTTCACGTAACTGAGCAGTATCAAACAAAAAAGTATTAGGACAATGATTTGCGATTAATTACAAAGTCACTTAAAGTATAGATATCGCTTACTATACTACAATGATCCTTATTAATTTTCAAACACTCTTGAACAATCTGAGCGTCCGGATCGTGCATGCTATATACTTGTCGTCTAAACATGCTGGCATAATGCTCCATTTCTTCTTTGGACCACTTTACAAGACCTAATATTGGTTGTAAATATTAAATCAATAGAGATGATATACTAGTAAAATAATAATACGATATATTTACCTGATGCCATTCGCAAGTCTCTAAATGCAGCGTTATACCAATCACAAGTGTTCTTTACCAATGTGAAATATACGAGCGATAATTCATTAATATATCGTGGTATATCTCCTTCGAATTTTAATTGTCTTTGAAATGCAATAAATCAATATCAATTATCAAACAACGAAATCTACACTTCATAATCAAATAAACATACTTTGTTCGAATTCGGATTATTTTACTTCGTGCACCTAAAAACATCTGTCGTGCCTATTATAATGAGTTAGAATAAAACTCATTAGGAATGAGATTGTTCAGCACATACGAATGTTTTTCTAAATGTGTATTCACCTGTTCACCATACCCCAAACGTAAAAGCCATCGAACATTTTTTTGCACTTGAGATTTTTTGAGATCAGGATTTGTTAGATCACGACTAATCGCATTCGATAATCTTACTACTCGATCATCCATTTTTCGACGTATGACGTCGAGCTTCCCAGGTTCAAGCGACAGATTATTGACCATAGACTTTGCTGGATAGAATAAAAGTATACGAATCAGAACCGTGCAAAAGTAATGCAGATTAGATAATTATATGAACAAATTTTTATACCTCGTTCAATATTTTCCACTGCTTCGTCATATTCTCTTTGTGCGATGCTAACATCCAATTGATCAGTCAAGTCAGCAATTTCCCGAGAATCACCCAATGATACCTCCTTAGAAACTGCTTGGTTTCTTGGAGCACCTAACAAGGGAGATGCTGGACTACGACTTCTTCTTGGCATACTTCTCAGTAATGGAGAAAGCTGTTGATTTTGCTGTTAAATGACAAAGCTAATTAGTTAGATGCAAATCACGATAAACTAATTCTGATACTTACAACATTTATTATCGAATCTTTGAAGATCAATTAAAAAATATCAATCAGAGATTGGTCAGCTGATGTCCTCTAGGTGAAAAATAGCAATAATATTCAAAGTCTAACCAGTATTCCCTGCTTGATCTACACCGTTCGTTTTGAACACCATCATCACTTCTACTGCACGACGAGTCATACTAATAAGATTCTTCTTTTCCTCGGGTTTATCAGCTTTATAGATGAACGTATCGACCGGATGTTTAAGTATCTTGATCAAATTTTGATGTTCTTATAAAATGTCAGCTTAAAATTTTATATGACAATCAATTAACATCCAAGTCACTATATGACATAATGCATACCACTCGTATCCTTCATATCAATCAAGGTGATCTCATTTAATCCCCAGCATCGTTCAGCTATAAGCTTAATCCTCACCATTGCACGTTTTTTCTTCACAGCAACCAGTAAACAATCACTCAGTAGAAACATTTGTACTCCTTGCTTTGGTTTATTAGTTGCCGGATTAATTTCAACAAAGCTTGAACTTTCACGAATAATATGACGACCAGGTTCGAGTGGGACAAGTTTCTAAAAAAGAAATAATATTAAGTATTCAGTAAAGCAAAAATAAAATTCATCATTATAATAGAAAAGATGATAAACCTGAGCTCCCTCGACGCCTTCCCAAAGAGCTTCAATTTGTGCCTTCCAGATTGATTGCAGATCAGCGGCATTATTAGATACTGGTTTTCTTCCTCTTGGAATAATGGGATCGGAGGTGACAGTTGTTACTATATTCAATATTATCATATTAACGCTTACAATTTAATGGTATCAAAAAATACGATGAATCATTATTTGACGCACCAGTATCAGCAGTGGCCGATTCAACATTACTATCATCTCGTAAATTATTGCTCACATTCCGTAATTCATTGAGTAATCCACGTAAAACAAACATGTCGCTTTCTAACTGTAACGTTCCATAAAGGTCAACGATAACCACGAAAATTCATATACAATATTCACACATTAGAGAATAAAAGGTGCGATCAAAAAACACAGAAATCTCGGGAAAGGATATTTGATATTTCTTTAGATATCGTGACGAATTCGTTGTAATTTTTGTAAACGTTTCTTTGTAAATCACTAGCCGCTAATTCCTTTGATTCACGTAGATTATTATAGAATGCCCGAACTCCTTCTTCAGAAGTACTCGTCAGGATCATTTGAATGTCTGACCAATTCAAAGATTAAGTTTTATCACGCAAACAGTAATCAATAATCAAAATATTATTTGTTAAAAGGTCAACACAAATATATATATATTTTTGATTTTTTATTGAGATTAAAAAACTCTATTTCTCTTACAAGAGCTACTCGAACTAACATACATGCTTCGGGTTTGAAATCTTCGCCTGCAAACTCTACAATATCGACTGATGGTACTTCACCAACTCTCACTTCGTCGTCTGTCGTCATTAAAGAAACCCCAATACCATTTTTTTGTTTATGCAGAGGATTTCGATGCATCTTTTATTTGTTAGAAAGTTTTCTCCCGAGAAAAACGGGCAAATTTTGACTAATCGAAATTTTGGAACAAAAAGTTCTGCAGTAGGTCTCTCGAGCTTCAATTTTTTAAACTTTCGAGTCGTGTAACACAAAAAATTACTATAATTTCTATAATTTCTCCAAGATTTGTCTTAATTCTGTTTTAGAGTTGCGAACAAGTCATGGCTGAAAGAGAGAATCCCATAGTCTTTTTTGATATATCTATTGGTGGTCAACCGACTGGACGAATGAAAATGGAATTATTTGCTGATGTAGTTCCAAAGACTGCAGAGAATTTTAGGTATTATAAAAGAACTCCTTTCTCACAGTCCACCTTACTATAATTAACTCGTATTCGCTTCTAAAGGCAATTGTGTACAGGAGAATACAGGTAAGCTTGTAATAATAATCTTTTTCGTTAGTTTGGTTCATTTTCTTTAATACTCGTGATCATTTATTTTTAACAGAAAAAATGGAACTCCACAGGGATATAAGGGAGCCACCTTTCACAGGTTTACATTTTACGAGATAATTCATTGACGTGTCAGATTTATAATTTTTCTTGATTCATCTTTTTTTATGAATAAGAGTAATTAAAGATTTCATGGTACAAGGCGGTGACTTTGTAAAGGTGAGCTGATTATTCAATTTTCAATCAACATATGATGTTTTTCTTGGCATAATAACTGTTCCGCCATCTTATCTATTTTACATTCACATGGATTGTAGGGAGATGGGACTGGACTGTTCAGTATTTATGGAGAAAAATTCGCCGACGAAAACTTTACATTAAAACATACTGGACCCGGTCTTCTTTCTATGGTACAACTCGTTGATTTATTTTTTTTGATTTGACATTAGCTAATTTTATGTATGTATGTATGTATTTATTTATTTAGGCCAATGCTGGTCCAAATACAAATGGATGTCAGGCAAGTCATTTGTTTGTTATAATTATGAATATTTCAGATGATAAAATCAATTATATTAATTGATCGAAGTTTTTGGTTTCTATTACTTAGTTCTTCATTACATGCGCCAAATGTGATTTTCTTGATGGTAAGCACGTGGTCTTTGGAAAACTCATTGATGGACTGCTCACATTAAGAAAAATCGAGAATGTTTCAACGGGACCGGGAAATCGGCCAAAGTTACCGGTGGTTATAACAGAGTGCGGACAATATTAAACAAAGAATGAATGATCGAACGAGACTAATTCGACGCTTGATATTCACCTCTCGATAATTGAGGATGGTTTCGAGCTCTAGATAGATAGTATTGTTGAAAAGATGATTGATCGAGATAGATGATTATTATTAATTGCTTGCTATATAACACCTATCAGCTAAATAATAATCACAACTAAAAGAAGGATTTGGATTCAATCAAAGAATTTTATGTCAGCGAATTTCATATACGATTAGTTATATCTGTGGAGCATGGTGAAATGTATGTTACTTATACATGATCTTTAAGACTTTAGAGAAACAAAGAAATAATATAATTTTTAAATTCTCTGATTTTTGCCAATATTACCATCTAGGATTTATGCAACTTCAGCCAGAATATAAATGGCATAAATAAATTAATTAATAACCTATATATTTAATAATGGATGTTACACGAACTCTCTAAAATATAAACCCGTTATTACTCCACGTATCTTGTCAAAGCTTCAAATGAAACTTTACGCTCTCTCAATTTTGGCTTCGGCCACTTCTACTCAAGACACCACGAAGTTAGTCGCTGAATATGATCTCTCAGGCTTTGGCTTTTTTCAGCGGGGAAGGTGAGCACGGTTTGTACACGCATTGAAAGCAAATTTTCGACAATAATACTCTAATCTAGAACAGTCTTGCTTGTTTAGCGCTCAAGAATTTATGCATTTCTTTTCAAAGACCGTTGCCCAACGGACAAAACTTGGGCAGAGACAAAGTGTTTCCGAGAGAGGTGATGATTTACTCGTATTTCTTGTCATTGACGCTGTTCAATTCCGAATCTAGGCTATGAAACTTTTATTATAAAGTCTTATCGTTCTAAACATTATTTCAGGAATATTCGCTTTCAAATACATTTTCTTAATATAAAGTCATTGTTATGTTATTGCGATACTCTTTTCGTTTGACATTGCCAAGTTTCTTACCCATCTTTCTCGAATATCCGTAGATTATGTCTTTTATGCGCATTCACGAATCGAAGGGATCACAGGAATCATAATAGCTGACAAAGAGTACCCACAACGAGTGGCCTTCTCATTAATGAACAAATATCTTGACGAATTCCTCTTAAAATATCCAAAAGACACCTGGAAGGCAGATCAAAATCCGTTTCCCGAGTTAAAAACGTATTTGACGAGATTTCAGGATCCGAAACAAGGTGACCAGATAATGAAGGTGCAAGAACAGTTGGATGAAACCAAACAGGTTATGGTTGGTATTAGTATTCTTACATCTATTCATTATATGGATTATGGATCATTCTTTTCTTTGATCTTTACTACTATTTACATGTGTTCGTTTTTTTTTTTCGCTGATAGCATAATACTATTGAGAGTCTTTTGCAACGTGGAGAAAGGCTGGAGGATTTAATTGGTCGAAGTCAAGAGATTTCTTTCCAATCTAAAGCTTTTTACAAGCAAGCTAAAAAAGTGAGTTAATCTATTTACTTGCCTTTATGTATTATACTATTAATATTAATATTAATATTATGAATTTGCATTTGCATTTGCATTTTTAGACGAATAGCTGCTGTGTTATTTCTTAATCGAATATAATGATTGTATTTCAATATCTATTTTTTTGTTTATTATTTAGATTTTTATTGCTTGTGTATTATTACTGTTGTTGTTGTTACTATTATTCTTCTTCTTAGTTGTTCCTCATTGCTATTATTAAGGACGCAATATGGAATAGATATTTGACTCGATAGA
This sequence comes from Ambispora gerdemannii, assembly GCA_910591945.1. Taxonomy (NCBI): domain Eukaryota; kingdom Fungi; phylum Glomeromycota; class Glomeromycetes; order Archaeosporales; family Ambisporaceae; genus Ambispora; species Ambispora gerdemannii. The sequence continues at coordinate 1,660 of CAJVPL010000781.1, read as the reverse complement.
GATATAAATTATATGTGGTAAAGGCTTAGTTTCTAACCATTTTCCGATATCTTAAATGCGATATCAGATATTGAATTTAACACTTTTATTAAATACAAGATAGTGACAACAATAATAAGGTAATACCCGTGGCTCATATTAAATAAATTAAAAGAAATTGTTTAATCTCTAACAAAGCACCAACGAAAATTTGTGGGTATATACACAATTACATTCCGAACAACTCTACTTAGACACCAAATACAAGAGTCTTAGTAAAAATAAAAGTTATTAACTAAAAACTATTTTACAATTTTCGGATCAAACCCGATCTGAATCTGACCTGACCCGAAATTATCAGTTCGGGTGACATATTACCTTGCGAGTACGGAGAGAAAATGACATCTGAAAATGAGACAATTTCTTCATCCAAGCAGAAGCTATCTGCAGAACAACCGTCTAGCAACTATCCAATCCCTGAACAACTTATATCAGAAATAAAGGTATGCTTTAGTTCGTTCCTTACTATGTCAATATCTTTATTATTCGTTTGTCTTACTTGGATTTTACTAAAATATTTAAATTTGAAAGAACAAAATGATGTGAAAGATGGTAATCTAAGGTATGTTCATCATTATTTAATGATATTTGATATTAAGCCTATTTAAAATGGTATTATTCTTTCTGCGTCATTTCTAAAGCTCTGTTCGGGTCGGATCAGGTTTGAGGTCACTATCGTCCAAGGATGAGTTCTTTTACCTATAACTACACGAATGACAAGCCTATAATTTTGAAGCTTTCTTTGAACAACCACTGTATTCGGGTTTGTTGAATTGTCGCACTCCTTGATATCAGCGCTATCTTTGCTATATGCAAGCACCAACTTCTCAATATCTTTTGGTGAGTGTTCTCTGTTAGTATACGTAGATTTTTTTGCATGATATGTCCAAATATATTATAAGAAAGTGTCTTCAAGAACAAAAGATCAATTTCTAAAGTGACTAGTGGCTTGTTGGCTATCACAGTCGGCTAATAAGACTTAATTTCTTTTTTCTGGCTTCAACAGAAAGAAAAGCGAGCCGATGTTCATCGGGACTGGCATACTCGGGAACCTTTAAGTTCGTTATTCCACGCAAAATTAGCCAGACTAGGAGATGTCCTTTATGCAATTATTAAATATTTTAATTCAAAATCCACTTATAAAAATAAATAATTGATCTGATAAATCACGATTTGATATTAATGTCCCTATCAATAATGTCATCACTTAACGTCAATTTTTCGTGATCACGTGAGCGCAAAATTTTGAAGGCCACGTTGGATCAAAGAAAAACTAAAAAGGTATCGGTATAACGAACTCCAAGAGAGAAACAAAAAAATAAACTCGGAACAAGAGGAAAAACTTGTAGCACTCCACGCCATTTTACTCGGCGACCAAAAAATAATCACAAAGTTCGTCGATCTCACTTATTGATAACCCACGCCCTTTTACTCGGCGACCAAAAAATAATCAAAGTTCGCCGATCTCACTTTATTGATAACCCACGCCCTTTTAGAGCGAGAAAAAATAAAAACGACTAGAATACTAGTCGATACATAAATGATTGTCGGACAACAGGATACATAATAGTGGGACCGAAAGGTCTCCCACAACAGGATAAATAATAGTGGGACCGAAAGG
>CAJVPL010000780.1:0-20245 GCA_910591945.1 Ambispora gerdemannii | reverse complement strand
TGTTGTCAAATTATTTTTAAAAAATATTAGAGGTTTCAGGGTTTCAAATGAACACTTTTTTTATTTTGTCCAAACTATTAGTCATGGAAATAAAAATGCTAGAAAGTTAATTTTCGTGTTCGGTTACATGTACTCCTTTCTACTAGGGATGGGATGCTAACGACTTGACTCGACTCAATTCAGCTCAACTTTACCTCAGGAGTCAAAGTCGATCACATGAACTGCTAGATAAATTAAAGTTTATATCATAAATATTGCTATACGTATCCTGATTAAATACTAAATAATTTTTTTAATATACATAATTATATAAACCTACAAAAAATTATGAATAGATACAATTTAATAAACTCAAAGCATACATAATAAAAAATAAAATAAATATAATAATACTAATAAAACTATAAATTTTTCATCTATTCAACTTTTTAAACACAAACACACATGAGTACTATCACTTGTCAATCTATTTCTTGCTTTACTAATAATAACTCCAGCAATTGAAAATAATTGTTCACAAGAAACTGAACTTGCTTGAATTGACAAATGATTTCATGCTAAGTTAGATAATAATAGATATTCATTTTGATGCATTTTCCACTATATTAAAGATTCACCATTTTGTTGTGTAGAAAAAATTATTGGATATTGTATTAATTGTATTATAAAAATAGATCTTTTTCTGGTTGAAATTGAATTTGTAATTGTTGTAGGAAGTCAATGTTATACTGGATCAGAATTTCTTGAATATTTTTTCCAGGAAAATAATATTTTTTATAATTTTCATTAATATATTACCAATAATTTTGCAATTTAATAAATCTTCACCATTATAATTTTTAAATTATTGCATATACCAAGTAAGATAAGCTATAATAAAATAATTTTGAGCAGATAATTTTTTTGTAGCTATATCAAATTGTTCTAATAATTTTATAATATTTCTAATTTAATTTTATTTATTTAATATTGATATAAATTATATAATAAAAAATATCATAAAATTAATAAATTCAGATATTCTTTAAGAATTTGAATATATTTTAGCATATAAAAAGTTGAATTTTAACATATTTTTATATTAAGAATTGGTTAAAGAAATATTCTTTGATTCACAAAATGATATTATTCTAAATCTTTTAAATATATATAAGATTTGCAAATTATTTTTACAAATTAACATACTTTTTTAATTAATATATTTATTTATTTAGCTTATCTTTAATTGCAAAATTTATTATATAACATACATAATAATATGATATACTTTTTAATTAATATATTCATTTTTTTAGTCTATTTTTAACTACAAGATTTATTATATAATATATATAATAATAATTAGAAAATTTAACTAAAATATTATTCAGATTGAGTTTTTGTTTATAATAATTACAGTAATTTTCTGATTCAAATTAAATTCTTCTAGAATTTTCATTATATAATTAGTATATCTAAAGTTCTATTCAAATCAAGTTAGATCAGATTTGAAATTAATTTAAATGATAATTTCAGATCAAAGCAAATTTAAATCAAATTTAATTTGAAAATTATAAAATAGTTTTTAGTTAATAACTTTTATTTTTACTAAGATACTTGTATTTGATGTTTAAGTAAAGTTATTAAAATATAATTGTATATATTTACAAATTTTTATTTAATTCCAATTAATATTAAATAAGAAATAATAATTTTTGAAATATTTTGAATCAGATTTGATTCCAATCTGATCTGATCTGAAATGTACATTCCAGATCAGATCACAAATTGTACCTGACTTGGTTGGAGCACTAGCTGTATCTGTATAAAATACTTGCAATTTGATAATTTATAGAATAAAATAATACAAGTACCAATCTTTATCAACAAAATAAATTGTAATTGATATGATCCATAATTTCTAAAGTAATCAAATATTTGTATTTTATAAAATATATAAACTTCTTTACTAAGAGGCAAATACAAATTTTAATTTGTGAATATATTCAAAAAGGACTTATTCTATCATATTTATGAATTAAATTTGTATTTACTTCTTAGTAAATAAGTTTATACATTTTATAAAATATAAATATTTGATAACTTTAGATATTATACACCATATAAAACTTTCCATTTTGATACTAGTCTACATATTCATAGTTATTGAAACTTTATTAGGAATATTACTAATAATAGTGTTAAGTTTAATTTATTGTTTGATAAATGCTTCTAAAATTTTATTGTGTATAGTTTGGCATTTAGGAATTGCAAATAGTGGATCAAGCTTCTTTAATTTTATTTTTTTTATTTAGTAGATTATGCTAATATAAGTGATCTCATATACTTGACATACTGGATTTCAGTGAAAATATATAGTTACATATCAGAAAATAATGATAGTTGGGATTATCTTTATTAACATATTGCCAAACTTCTGATATATTTCTATCTGAATTTTCAGTACTTGTTTTTCAATTTCAGATACTTGTTCATTTTCATTTATGTTTGTATCAAATGTTTCGTCAGATTCTAACTTTTCCATTTCAGCTATATATTCTTCTAAAGTGTTATCATCATCTTTATAATCTTCAAAATAAAATGCTTCATTCATTTTCTGTTAACGTTATAACTATAAAGTTTCTGATTTATATTTGATAAAATAACAATACAGTAAATAATTTAACAATACCGATAATTAACAATAATGATAATGATAATAATGCAATAATATAATTAGTGATGTAATAATCACAAATACCAATACGTAATGATAATGATAAAAGAATAATAAACAATTTTAATAATCATGCATAACATCACAATAATAATTATATGATCGACTCAAGTCGACTTTTTTTTAGTCAGTCGACTTGAGTTGAGTCGTTAGCATCCCTACTTTCTAATTATCGTTATATTTATTTCTTTATGTATCTCTGATAACATAAAAACAATTTGTTTATTAATATACCAACATTAGACTAGAAATTTTGAGTTTACATTAAAGAAAAATTCTAAGTACTGTTGCGTCTTCGTTTATATTGAGTGAATAGGGGAAGTTTTACCGCAACAAGTCTTTTTGGGAGCGGTTGATAGACTGAGCAACGTTTGTTTCGATTTCTAAAGTCTGTGCCGATATCGTCGATTGTGTTGATTTTGGGAGAGATTATGTTTTTCTGGTAGATGTTTGGGGGGGTTTCGATCGTTGCTTTTTCTAGCTAAAAGACTTAAACTCTTAATAAACTTTAATAACAATCGTTGCTTTTTCTAGATAAATGCCTTAAACTCTTAAAAATATAATAACGATTACACAAAAACGGGTTCTAACAATAGTACGATAACACAACTTTACGAAAAACAATGCCTTTTTGGTACAAAGGACCTAACCGACAAACAATATAACGATTAATATAGGGGGAAAGGGGGAGAGTTTTACAAGCAATAATACACTTAGAGAATAATTGTACGCAAGGATTCAAGTTTTATTTTTTTGCTTGGAGAAGAATTGTACATTTTTTTGTGTTAATACGTTTGATATTTTTTTACTATAATTATCATAATGTTTCCTTAAGAAACGCTTTTCTATATAAGGGGACGCTGTGTTTCCCTAATAAAGAAATCGATAAAAATCAAATTGAAAATTGATAAGATAATGCTGTAAATTGATGAAAAGATGCTGTAAATTGATGAAAAGATGCTGTAAATTGATGAAAAGATGCTGTAGATGGATGAGGAGATGCGAGAGGGACGCTGAAAGATGACAACAAATCGACGAAAAAGGCGGGAGATGGGGATTCGTGTTTTTTTTTTGTTATAAAACCAACCGTCGATACTCGGGTTGGGAATTTGCTGCTGTTTGCTAGAAATCAGTAGCAATGTGGACACAATATTCGGCGTTAGCGATCTCTGGTTCGTCTTCTGTCGTTTATCCCCGAAAAACCGCAATTGGAGAAGTTTGTTCGCCGACGGTAACAGAATTACATGTATTAATGTCGGACTTTATTTTTATTCACAATATCGAATTTACACACACAACGAAGACGTGACTCTTCTTCATGGATGTCTGATTTATTGGAATAATATATCAATGTGTCGTCTTTTAATACGTATTAATAATGTTATATTCGTTAATATTATTGTCTGTTAAGAAGAATCATTTGTAGTCGGACTATAATTAGTTACGCAAGTCGTCATTATAAAAATCAAAATCAAATGCAAAGTAATAATATCGATTCATAGAAACAATAAACAATAAAATAACAAACACATTATTACACCTATGCTTTTACTATTTACACACAAATGAAACTTCTATAGAGGAATCATTAACGTTAACGTTAATATTTACCATAATTTAAATAACACATAATCATTCTATATAGTAGACTTAAAGATGGGATCTAACATTTCGAATACTAAAAGTACTCATGATTTTAGTAAATGTACTCGTTGTCAAGCAAATAATTACTGCTGGACATGTTTTGACTATTACTATAATGCTGAAAGGTTTAGCGGAAATAAGATGAAGATAAGAGAATCTTTTGAATGGATCCCTTTTGAAAGACTTACCAATTTTGAAAAGGAGGTTTTGGAATAATTTATATGGACGGACCATTAAAATACTTTACATTTCCAGTACAACAACTCTAAAACACATGAAAAACCGAAGAGTATCTTAAATTAGAAAGAATGAACCTCTATGAGATTGACAAGGAAATGAAATTACAAAAAAGTATTCCTATAAATATAAATAAAAAAATTCATTCAAATGCAATTTACACCAGTCGAATCTTTATAAAAAAAACTACGTACTTTAAATTACAAATAATACATGTTTATTTGTAAGAATAAATTACATTGATCCTTCACATTAACTTTAAAAGCTATTTTGATATGCGATAAAATATAAAAATCATTTTACAAGTATTTCTGTAAAAATAGTTTTTGTGAATGAATCATTATTTTGCAAACAAAATTCAAAAGAATTTTTGAATAAGTGGATTTAGAATAAGCATATACATAAATGGTGCCTATTGAATTTATCTATTGAGTATGCAAAGTCAATATATGATAACTAAGTGTTTCTCGCAAATTTATTTGCAAAATAAAAATTTTAAAAATTCGAATATATTTTTTCAAAAACAAAAGATTCAACCAGCTCCCCTGCTCGATCATGAACATTTTGATGCGCTTTCTGATACCATTTTAACGCCATGTCAAGGTTTACTGGAATTCCAAATCCGTATTGATAACATTCAGCCAATTTGAATTGAAAGATATTCAACCCAGCTTCAGCAGACCTTAAATACCATTCAAATGCTTTTTTCTCATTTCTATTTGTTCCATTTCCTTGAAAATAGCATTCTGCAAGAAAATGTTGAGAATAGAGAGTATCAAAATTTGCTGACTCTGCTGATTTCTGGAAACATGAGAATGCTTTCTGTAAATCTCTACAAGTTCTCTCGCTGTGATAGTAACATCTACCAAGCTCAAATACTTCAATATTTCTATTCTTTGAATAATTCAAAAACAATTCAAATGCATTTTTTTCATCTCGTTGTGTTCCTACGCCATTTCGACAACACCGACCAAGCATATATTGACCAATAACATTTCCACCTTCTGATGATTTCGAATACCACTCAAATGCTTTTTTCTCATCTTTTTGTGTTCCAACACCGTTTTGATAACACCAACCAAGCTTATATTGTCCAAGTGGTTCTCCACCTTCTGCTGATTTCGAATACCACTCAAATACTTTTTTCTCGTCTTTTTGTGTTCCAACACCGTTTACGATAACACCATCCAAGCTTATATTGTCCTTGTGAGTCTCCACCTTCTGCTGATTTCGAATACCACTCAAATGATTTTTTCTCATTCTTTTGCGTTCCAACACCGTTTTGATAACAAAAACCAAGATTGCATTGTCCATTAGCATTTCCACCTTCTGCTGATTTCGAATACCACTCAAACGCTTTTTTCTCATCTTTTTGTGTTCCAACACCGTTTTCATAACAAACACCAAGAATAAATTGTCCTTGTGTGAATCCTCCTTCTGCTGATTTCAAATACCACTCAAATGCTTTTTTTTATCTTTGTGTTTCAATTCCATTTAGATAATAAACACCAAGATTGCATTGTCCATTAGCATTTCCACCTTCTGCTGATTTCAAATACCACTCAAATGCTTTTTTCTCGTCTTTTTGTGTTCTAACACCGTTTCGATAACTAAAACCAAGATTGCATTGTCCATTAGCATTTCCACCTTCTGCTGATTTCAAATACCACTCAAATACTTTTTTCTCGTCTTTTTGTATTCCAACACCGTTTTCATAACACCAACCAAATATTTCGTCATCTTTCTTCATTCTATTTTTTTCAAATTGTATATAATGAGCCAAAAGAATTTTTGAAGATCTATCGCTGTTTTTTTTTTTGGTATATAATTCTTCATAAATTAGATAATTAAGCTTAGGCTCATTAATTAATGTTATTTCGTATTGATAACAAAAAAATCAACAAGTAATTTATCTTTATAAATAGATAGTAATGACGTTTTTCTGTTGTTGTCAATTTCATTTTGAATGGCTTGGATTATAAATTTTATTTGTAAAGCTATCTTTTTCAATTCTTCATTTTCGGAAGAAGATATTCGTCGAAAGATTGTTGATAATCCCCCGTGAAGTTTTGAATCATCAAATTCATTAGTGTCTTTACTCATTGTAGGAGCCAAAGGTGTAGATGTATTAATGTTATCGTTATCGAGCGATATTTAAAGATTATACGTAACAATCAATTTATTTGAATCTTGTGAATTAACGAGATTCTTATTGGTTTGAGATCTATTCTGATACGCGTAATTCAAAGAATGAACATACGTAGTACGTATTGTCCATCAGGAATTTAGTGTAACTTGCGGCGAACCAATCAGAAATTCGATATCACATTAGAACATGTAAAAACGAAAATTCATTTTATCGTTACATATAAATGAAGTACATGTACATTACGTACGATATGATGTTTTAATATCTTTTTAAAATCCATGTATAAACATCAAGTGTGCATATACAGTGGCGATCATAAATGCAACAAAAAATTACAATCCGTTAAATCGAAATATTTCGCGCAACTTGGGAAATATCCTTTTTTTTTATTCGTTAATAGTGTCATTTTTAGATATCAAAAATTAAACATGGGTTCATAAGTCAAATACTTCGCAAATAATATCTTTATTCGATTTGGCCTGTTGCATTACTTATGTTCTTTTTTAACACAACGCGAATACAATATATTAAATCGCATTTTTTACATTAGATTTTTTTGTTTTTGTTAATATTAGATAGGATTCTACCCCTACCACTTCGTATAACCACCTCGCGCCTTAATGACATCACGAACCCTTTTTCCGGCATAGAGTGGATTAGGTTAGTGCAAGTTTCAATATCGATTTCTAGCCAAACCTGTTGGATTTATTCCACAGGTCATCCTTGTTCATAATTTGTCCAGGGAGATGCCGAAGACAATAATCGACCTCATTTCACAAGTGTTCAATGGAGTTTAAATCCGAAATTCGAGAACTAATACAGTACCTTTGCCCTATTATTTCTAAACTGTCACTTTGTCAATTTGGCTATAGGTTCAGAATCGTTACCCTGTTGGAAAATGATCTATTTAATAGCAAACTTATGTTTCTTGATTGTATAAATAAAATCTTAACAAAGTATCTGTCGATATAATTTGTCTCATCAATCTTACAAAAGCCACTGACACCACAAAATTCAAAGAAACCCGTATCATCACCGACTACCTTTCTAAACTTCACGGTAGAGGTAATATAGAAGCGATTTAACAGTTCATTTGGATATTTCCAGTAATACTGCTTGACGTTAGGCTCAAAAAATTTAAAATTTGACTCACTTGATCATGTTACCTTTGGCCAGTTTCTGACAGTCTAATTTTCGTACTTTCATGCAAATTCCAATGGATGTTTTCAATGTTCTTCGCTCAGGTAAAGTTTTTTTTAGATTTTTGCTACTATTCCATTGTTCTGAAGTACCTGATGAATAATAGATGTTGAAATATTAATATTATCATCATATCATAAATGTTTTAAGCTTCTGATGATGAGTGAATACCTACAGGAGGTAATAAGGTTGCTGATTTTTTTTTATTGGTTCACTTATAGTGTGTGATTAACCCAGTTTTGCTGCATCTTCAAGGGAGTGTCTTTCACATCATCTTTTATTAATACGGGAAACTGTTGAGGGATCAATATTTTTTAACTTTGCTATTTGCCTTGTAATGTTCCATTTTGGAGAGAAAGGAGAAATTTGAGCCCTTTTTTCTAGAGTCATATGGGCATTTTCACCTTAGCTTTGTGATTAAAAAGCTGTAACATGGTAGAACATATATAAATAATGTGCAATAAATTTTCCTTTTATATGATATTTATGTAGCACGATAATAACCATCTGATTTTTGCATAAACGATCATATGTAATGCAAAACATGTTTTGTATTACTCACGTATTTATCCTGGAATTTGACAGAATACTAAGATTTTAATATATAAAAATGAAAAAAAAGAGGATATCTTCAAAGTTGCGCGAAATATTTCGATTTGACTGATTTTATTTTTTTGTTGCATTATTTATGATCGCCAATGTACATGTACGTATTGACAATTATTTTATTTGTGTTTTAAGCATGCTTTTTTGATTCACCACAATACCCCCATTCGTCAAAATACTTCCTTTCACCTTATACGTGATCACTAAAACCATTTTATAAAGTGAATTCAAAGATGGACACTAATAATACTCACGATTGTATAATTACTACTGCAATGAATGCTCGGTTCACACTACACATGATTGTAGTAAATGTACTCGTTGTCAAGAAAATGATTTCTGCTGGAAATATTCTGAATATCACAAACGAATTTATAATAATAAAATCAATGTAAGTGATAGTACTATAAGGAGAACTTTATGTAGAAATGGTTTTTCTGCTAGAATTAAATGAAAAAAACCATATTAAAAAATAAACACATCGTAAATTGTATTTAAAATTTGCTAAGAAATACAATGATTTTATGGTGGATGATTGGAACAAGGTGATTTGGTCAGACAGGTCTAAGTTTATAATATATTGGTCAGACGGTCGCAAATATTGTTGGAAAGCAAAAATAAATCACTAGATGCCCATAATGTTCAAATTTGGTGGCAAAGTATTATGATTTGGGGGGTTGCTTTTCTTTCTTCGGCGTTGGTAATATTATACGTATTTTTGGCACCATGAATAAGGAATAATACTGCGAAATTTTGAATGGTGACTTGTTAGGAATTATCGAATATTACGAGTTAGATAAGATAACAATTTGAACGGAGCAATGGTTTTATGATAACAATATCGATATACATGTATTAGAATGGCCACCACAATTTCCTGACTTCAACCCTATAGAACATCTCTGGAATGAGATGAATATACGTTTGAGAAATTAGAAAATCCAGTTCATACTCAAGATGAATTATGAATTATGTGAAGCTATTCAAAAATATGGATAGAAACGGATCATGAATTTTTAACTAGTCTAATTGAAAATATGCCCGAACGAATAAATGATGTAATTGAGACTAAAGGAGGGGTATACAGAATAGTAATGAATATCAATTTTAAATTATTTACATTGTAAACAGGCATCATGTAAAATTGCATCGATCATTATTATTTTAATTTACTAATTATTAACCAAGTAAAGAATTATATTTACATGTTTTTGCAAATTTGGTAAATAATATGTGTCGAAATTTGTGAGTTTCAGGTTTGTCTGTAATGTTACATGTATTGAATTTCTAATTTTATTTTTTGTGATGCAAAACATTTGACAGTCACTGTACGTATTGATTATAGATATCATAGTGTTATTGGAATTTCAATGATAAATTATAATTTAGTTATTATAGTTTGATTTTCTTTTAAGTTTAAATTTGTGTAAAAAAGGGGTAGTTATTTTCGAAAATATACGGTGAACACTTTTTTAAGCAATTGTCCAATCTATATCTGCATATCAATATATAATGATAGCAATAATCATCTGTTAGTAAAAATTTACATTTCGAAGAAAAATTAACGTTAAAAATCAATAGTTCGCTTTTATCATATCTATTCTTGAAATCATACTAAATCAGATTTTCATTTTTTTTATCGATTATTCACAAGTGTGCTTAATTGTATTGTGTTTATTTTGTTGACCTTATATAACAGTGTTGGATTTTCCAATGAAATGTCATTATGTTGTAATGACATTATCATTAGTGATAGAGAGAATAAGGTAGTGACAATAACGTATTAGACAATCAACAACAATATGAGTAAAATCATATAATAATATTTCCAGTGTGAAGGTCACAATATATAAGTTTTTTTTTGACGAATTTCATCATAATTGAGAATAAATTTCTTGATTATTCAATTTTTCATATTGGAATTAACCTATCACCATCTTTTACATAAATGTATTTCAGTATCACATACTAATACTGTAATTACATATATATGTATTACCGAAATTTCAAAATGAATTGTCACTTTGGAACCCAATATCTCGACACCCAGTAATCCCATTTGAACAAAGATATTACCATTAGATTTGTCTCAAATATAGGAATAAAGAAAGTTAGTTGTATGCGTATGAATCGACATATTAATGTATTAACAGTGTTCACCTGTTCCGTGACTTCATTTATTAATCCCTGAATATATAAATTTTTTTATTATAATTGTTGTTTTCTTCACAACACCATCTCTGCTATCTCTTTCATACAATGAACGAAAGTTCAGAATACAAATTTTCTTATATTGTTAGTTTGAAATCAGAAGTTAGTTCGGAATCAAGTACTGAAATGTGTAAGATTATCTAGTGTAATTGTTTTGCATTTTCGTATAGCTACTTTTAACTTTTTCTCAACAGATTATACGTTAATTTCTACTTGCGAATATGAAACTGTGTCCTTGTATTCAGGCAAGATATTTTCCACATGGAAGACTTGCGAAAGGTTACTTAATGAATATGCTAAAGAACAAGGTTTTCATATAGTTAAGGACCGGGTTTATCGCGCGAAGATGGCGTTATTTGTCGACAAACATTTTTATGTGATCACAGTCATTCTTATGATTCAACTTCAAGTAAGTACACTAAAACGAAAAAGACACGATGTCCTTTTCTTGTTAATACCTCTTGTTCAAAGATCAAGAATCCTGCGCACTTAAAGGTGTGCATTTATAGAGAGTAAAATATATATGTCTTATAACGTGCATTTATAGAGGATGCACTTAGAGCGGTTTTACTGTAGTTTAAATAAAAATAAAATTGATTTAACTATTAGTTATTATTAATTCCTTAAATGAGTTTTGATTATGTTATAAATTATCCTTTTTTCATAAAATATAAATACTGTATCGATATCGATATCGAAATAAGTACACTCAGTGGAAAAAGTCACTGAACACTTTACATATATTGCTGAGAAAAGGTATAGCAAAATAATCATAAATTTTTGTTTACAGATAGTTTAAGTATTCGTAAATCATGACATAATGTAATAGCTGCAAATATCAATATAATAATATTTTTCAATTTTTTGTTGGAATACACAAAAATTGTGCGAAGGTTTAAACTAGGCATGTTTTGCAGTTTACAGTGGTTTAAGTAAAATTGCTAACTATTTTTATAAAATTTATTAACAAATTTAATTTATAATAATTTAATTTATAATTTTGCTTAGTAACTTTATAAAAAATATAATCACAATTTCATTAAAACTGGTTCAAACTAATGGTTCAAAGCATGGTTCAAACCAATGGTTTAAATGAAATTACTCATTTTTTATCGAAATAATTATATTTTTTGTAATAAGTAAATTTTTTGTTAATTAATTTTGCTTAGAAGCTCAAAAAAATGTAATTATGTCAAAAGTTAGCAATTTAAGTAGAGTAACTAAACTGATAACATGCCTAGTTTAAACTAACATATATATTTTAGGACTCTCCGTATTTCTTAAGTTTAAAAAGAATCCAAGTTTTAAATTTCATGCCGTGGTTGCTGAGATATTATCTTTTTTTAAAAAAATACAATTACCGATCACAAACTTTATTATTGATTTGCGCGATTTTTAAAATGCTAGGCATTGTTTTAAAAACTATTGCATGGATTTTCTGGATCTTGGATATTCCAAATATCCTGTTTACATGAAAATTTATTAAACTTTCAAATATTTTTACTTTTAAAAATGTCCGGCAACTTTTCCATCGAGTGTACAAGATAAATATAAATTTTTTTCGGCAATACAATCATATCATATTTACCCATATCAATATTTTTTTTATACGTAACTATGTACACGTAATAAAATACATAATGATAATGATAATAATTGTACCTGAAATATTAGATGTTGTTAGTTTGAGTCGGTTCAGTTGAGTAGGTCAGAAGCTTATGAAACTGGTTTATTGGAACTGTGTCTATCATTTGTTCAAACCGTAAACTATCAGTTCTAAATACGCATAAATAATCACCCAACTGCAGTTTACGTACACCAGTCGAATCTTTACCAATTCTACAATAATTACATTTACGTATTTCTAAATATAAATTATATTGACATATTAATTAAATTTATTTTTTAAACTTGTTTATATACAACACTTACCTAAAACTTGAGCATATATTAAAGTACTTATATGTATGAAAAAATTACGGTTCCCAAAAATAATTTGGATATTTCACATAAATACCGAAATTAATTACGTCATTTAGACCCCATCTATAACACTAGCATATGTGGCCACTGAATATTGATGATGACTTTATCAATTTATGTGTTCCACGCAAAGCAAATGGTGGTTTATTCACGTCTTTGTGTAAATGGGTATTTATATATATATTATTCTTTAATAATTTATTACATTGATGCTAGTAGAAATTTGCATATGAAAACATCATTAGTTTCATCTACAATTACGCGTAATAGTAATGGGTATAGTATTGCGAAGTTACAATACCAGTTTTTCTTATTAATATAAATTGACTGAATACTAATTTATTAAAAACTCAATTTTCAATAACATGCTTACGATCCCAATTACATGTACAATGACTACACTATCAGAATTTACACCAACAACTTAAACAAACTTTCATCAAGAGATATTCGATAGGGACGTTGACAAACAGGTACATTATTAATAAATGAATGATGTAAAAGAAACTTTTTTACGAGGCTCATTTCATTGTGTCAAAAGCTTTTTCGTTACTTACAGCTTTCTGTTTGTTGGTTTCCATTGATGCGATTTGTCTTCAGTCGACTTGCTCATAATCTTCGTTTTACAATTGAATATTTGAATCAAGTTTCTTTTCGTATGTTTTTGCATATTTATTAAGATAATTTATTAACTTCATGATGCACAACAGTGCGGTCATTTAACTTTTAATCAATTTGTGTTTTCCGAACAATTTTCATATTGCAACTTTTGCGTTTATTCCGAGTACATGTATTAATTCGCGAAACATAAATTGGGCTTTTCTTTCTTTCTTTGCACTCGATAATCTACTAATAATTATCCTTTCTTTTAATTTACAGATTACTTCGCGCATGTTTTATCTCTCGTATTAAACCTGGAGAATGTTACTTATTTGTGCAAGTGATACAAAGCGCGTGACAAATACATTTTAATGGTTTTATGAGCCAAGGTTAGGGTTAGAGTTAGAGATAGGATTATATGCAAACTCACTTCCCGACATTTTTAATTTAGTATTTCAAGTTAGATTTTTCTTTTCTTATGTTTGCCGGGGGGGCTGATCAACAATTTACACCCCCCCCCCCCAAAATCGTTATTCTGGAATATCTATTTTAAGCTTGTATCACTTGCACAAATAAGTATACGTGAGAACGGGATCTACAAAGACGAGTCTGGTACCGTATCAATGCAACCGGCGAGAAAACCGGCAACCCACACCAATCGTATTCCGGTCACAATAACCACAACCAGCTACAGAGACGAGACGCGATTATATATACATGTAGCCTTCAAAATTGGTCACTGCGTTAATAATGTTTTCGTAATCGCTTTGCCGACGACGGCTTGGAGTCGACATCACGTAAAAAGTTGCATCGAATTTAGCATTCGGACGAAAAGTTTCAGCATAGTGGTAAATAATGTATTATGTTTCTTTACTGAGAAAATGGTTCAAGTTTTTGCTGAATTTTAGAACGCTTGACAGAGATTAATCTACCAACGTGCTGGGGAAAGGGGAAAAGTATAATAACCAATTGCAAATCGTTTTATAAACTAGCACTGGAATGGAACTCGCAACTTGAAGAATAATATCAAAGTCAAAAGATACAATTCGGTATCATCCACCTTCTAATGAAAACAAAACAGTGAAAGTGGTAGTTAAGATACCAGAAACAATAAAATGTTCTAGTAGCAACGAAAATTTTGTGTCGAGAATCCGCATGTTTCTACTATTACTGATAATAATACTAATCGCAGAATATCAAATTCAAATTCGAAAATTTACTAGTGCACTACTATTAAAACATAGACCAAGTCTGTAAGGCAACAACAATAACATAAATGGGAGCGTGTCATAAGCAGAACAGAATGTTAAACGTATTCTACAAAACGATCCGAATTTTCCTTACTACCATATTAATCAGAATTGTAATTGAAAAACAACAATAACGATAACGATAACAAAGAGAAAACATCAGCCAGATGATATTTGAAAACTACCTCCAACAACACCCGCGCAACTCGTAATAACGATAATACGCAAATTGCCACATGCCGGGTAGCACAAACCAATAAGGATGCGCAAATGTTATCAGCCCGGCAAAACAAAGAAAATAGAAAATGCGAAAAATCTCCAAATCTAGCTTGGAAGCAATTTTACTTGTAACTTTGAACTCGAATTCTGACCTTATAAATAACCTTTAGTTAGCGCTGAATTTTTCTGAAGCTGTTGGAGTAGTCAACGATAGTTTTGAAAAGAATTCGCGTGTCCGATAAATAGCGATAGCGTTTCTTTATTCTATATTTATGTTCTTAAACGAATACGAATATTCTACTTTATCAAAGCTGCACATGCATGCATGCATGCATACTATTCTTGATCTATGAGCTAAACAAGTTTTGATTGCCATATTGATATTAATTCAAATTACTACCACTACCGCTACGTATTTCCTCTATTTATAGACACACATACATGTATAAATGTGTATCATAAATCACATTTGTATCGTTTAGCAAATATTGACTGTCTCCTATAAAAACAGCATTTTTTATTAAATTTTGAAAAACATTAATTAACAAAATGTCGAATGGTATAACTATTGATAAAGAGAGAATAGTTCTGAATGTTGGCGGGTCAAAAGTAAGTAAAGGTTAGAATAAAATTATTTTGAAATATTAGTAGCATAGCATATAAACAAAACTTTCGTATTTCCAGTATGAGACATATCGATCAACATTGATTCGATACCCAGACTCGCTTCTTGGCAGAATGTTTCATGAAAGAAACCGAGAAATGCTGCACCCAACAAACGGCAACGAGTATTTCATCGACCGGAACGGTCTAGCATTCAGATTCATCCTAGAATACTACCGAACCGGAAAAGTCCCATGGCAGGATGTGAACAACGGCGGCGGCGTAACACGTCTCGAACTCGAAGAAGAACTAGACTACTTCCAAATTTCAAGCGAACCGCCTTCGGGACTGAACAAATTCACATTCGAAGAAGCCACCGAAATATTGGATGATTTCACACGAACGATGAAACAAGTAATCGAGGAAATGCGACGAAATTTCCGGACTGTTATCACGATAATTTTCCCCGTGTGTGATTTCGATCGGTTTTCCGTATATCCGCAGTTGTCGTCGGTGTTGCCGCTAGTTGAGCCGTTTAAAGAGAATGGGTCACCGATTTTACATAATTTTGGGGATCCTATTAAGAAACATTTGCATGGAGAGTATCCAGGATTGAGTTGCTCGATCACTTTTCAGGGAAGTATTCGCGATGAGGGCGTTTACAAGTGGCGAATGGAGATGCCGGCACGTTATAAAGTTAAGAGTATCATTGAAGCTTCTTCATTGAATTCTCTTCCCGTCTATATCAAAGAAAGATAAATACGATTTTTAATTATTTAAACTATAATCACATTCAGGTTAAGTATTGTAATTTTTTCATTTAGTCGTCTCAGAAAAATAATTCAATACAATCTCACATGTGTTCTTTTAAGTAACCTTACCGCAAGTGTTTCAAGATAGATAAAAAACAATCACTATTTTCAGTTTCTTCCTAAACCCCCATCACATACGTTTCTTAATAACAATAACCCATACTTTAATTATACATATACAAAATATGCTAGACCTATTAAACCGGGGGATCTTCTCAGCAAATACTGTACATGCAACAGATTTAATGTGTGAAGCAAAAATTTTAAAAATCCGTTATAACGATAACGTTAACGTAACGTTAATGTGAATTTAATTATTAATGCGTTAACTAGCGCTAGGGTCAGGTGTAGAATCCACATTTGTTGACTGCAAAAATTTTCATAACTGCATCGTTGAAAAATATCAAAAGAAATTATATACACAGATGCTGTTTCAAATATTTCAAGGAATACTGGATAAATAGTTGTAATAAATCTGGCAAAACTTTGAAAGCAAACGTTCCATAATTTTATTTATAGGGATTAATGTTACCAGAGTTAAAAAGAACATCATCATCAAGACCCCATGTACAAAAAAGTCTGATATGTCTGTAAAAGGTCACTTTTTACATGCACATAACACGTAAATCGCGTAAGTTGTCCTATATTACATGCTCAATTATGTGTTTTTATGTCTATAAAACACACATTTATGTGTATTTTACAGACATATACCATTTCTTATATTTCCACATTTTATTACAGACATATATTAAAATTTACAGACGTATTTTGCTTAAATATATTTCAAAAGTGATATTATTTTCGGATTGACTCCAATTCACCCTGAACTTGGTTCCGGCTAGCAAAAACATCATATCCAGTTGGTAGACTTTACATGGGCTGTAATAAAAATTTCACTATATGTTCTTGATATTAGCGTTAGCTAATAAATGATACTCAATAAATGTAACAAATATCATTGAAGAACCAATTTTGCACATGCTTTTTAATCATCGAAAATAAACAAATTTAAATGCTTTCAAAGTAGCACATTGAATATAAAAAGTTAGATAAATATAAGAATGATAATTATATTGATATATTTAATATACCGATAATGATAAGATGCGCAATTCCGACAATTGATACAATTTCGGCTTGTATACAATACACTTGGAATGTTCTCTATGCTAGACGAGATCACTTGTTCTATAGCCATATACAAATACGCTTTGATTAGGACTAAAACTGTTTCAAATTGGTAATGCCAAGCAACAGCAGACTAAGCAGCTCCGGCACGATAACGAACACATAAAATGGCCACACATTTGTATTCACATACGATTCGTCAGGACCGAACCAACTCACTATCTTAAACAGCATTCTAATCACCAACAATGCAACACTTGACGCCAATATCGTGCTCTTCCTTTCTTTCCTCGTATCTACAATCTTAGGCACTAAATACGCTGTCAACATCCAATGAACAATCAACATTATCGTGTTGCCAACGATTGAAACCTTAATGAATATTAAGCCACTATAGTATTCATGGTATTCATAGTATTCATATGCATCTTGCATCTTTATGATGCCAATAATCCAAGAGATAGAAAATATCGGAAGTGAAATCAGTGCTAAGATGAATGGAATTCGCTCATAATGGTTCAATGTATTCGGAGTCACCCAACTAAACAACAGCACATATAGGACCTCGATAACTAAGAAAATCCCGCCATTTTGTAATATGCTTGGTGCTAATATAATAAATCGCGAGCTAGTATATGGGCCAATTAACCTTATAAGGTAGAGATGGCAAATGCGACTACTTCCATGATAGAGAATATGGCGAGTGTGAGGTAAGTCTTAGCATAGTTGTATATGAGACGTTCGGTTATTATGATTGATATTAAAAAGAAGAGGACGATGAAGACGATGCTGATGTTAATCTCTTCATCCATTGCAATTTAAATCCCCACAAGAAACTCAATGTTAAGAATGAATGCGATGACTACAATCGAATCTTCATAAAAGAACACAATTGGGACGTTCTATTTATTATTGAAATATATTATTCTATAAAAAAGATACACGTATTATTTATATCGATATTAAACTTCTAATGACTTGATTTTTTTAAGAATAGCATTGTTCACTTACTATAATAGCGATAGGGGTTTATTGATGATTCTAAATTACCTAAGTCGTGACCTCTGAGGTCATGTTTCACAAAATACAGTAGCAACCATAAGTATCCGCCCATCATTGTGAACGTAACGGTAAAGCATAACACTGTACATTCATAGACATTTTTAAGGGGTTAAATTAATCATTAAACTTTACGTTAAAAAATGGCGCTTTCTCTTGAAAAACGATATGAAATTGTCTTTTTACATTAAAATTCTGCTGGACCAAAGTGGAGTTTTGAAAAAATAGCTAACCATGTTTTCTTTAGTAAGTCCAGTCATTTATTGGGTCCAAAAATACCATGAAAACTGATATCTAAGTAATGAAAAAGATCAGGTCAGCCACAACGAAGCAATGTGAACAAATAAAAAAGATGGCGGAGAGTATCCAGATACAACAAAATATGGAAAAACAATGTGTTGACTGTAAATAGGGATAGAAATTGATTCTCAATTCTAAATTGATTAATGATTTCGATTAATTCAATCCAAAATCGATTCTCAAGTAGATCTACGTACGTATATACATGTATGTACAATGGCCCGCAACCACTTGCATTGTCGATCATTAATCACACAAATTAATCACACAACACAATTCTCAATCACGAAAAGAGCCGACCATATAAGTAAATAAAAAACGAACAGACATTATTATTTCCAATTAATCCTCCAAAACACCAGTGCGTTTTTTTTGCCGTTTTTTGGACGAAAATTTACTCGTTCATATATCTTATTAAAAAATAATAATAAAATAAAAAATTATTACAAAACATTATTTTTACCACCTTGTATAACCCCTTCGCTTCAATCACATCATTAATCCTTTCCGGCATCGTATTAATTAGATTAATACAACGATCAATTTCGATGTCATTCCAAGCCTCTTCTAACCTTTCTCAAAGATCATTTTTATTAGAAATTACACTCGGGTGAGCACGAAGACGAACATCCACATCATGCCATAAGTTTTCAATAGGACTTAGATCAGGTGACTGCGGCGGCCAGTTACATTATTGTTTTTAAACCAGGTCACCGTTTTATTCGCGGTGTGCTTCGGATCGTTGTCCTGTTGAAACATAAAGTCATTTAACTTTAAATTATACAGATCTAAGGACAACAGAAGTTCGTTTGAGAGGATTTGTCGATAATATTCGCCGTCCATTATTCCATCGAAGGTATCCAGTGCCGTTAACACCGAAGCAACCCAATACCATTATACTACCACCGCCGAACTTGACCGTAGGTTGAATGTGAGCACTTTTTAGTGGTTCGTTTTGTTTTTTCCAGCAGTATTGGAGTCCGTCAGATCTGAATATTTGAAATTTTGATTCGTCTGACCACACCACTCGTGACCAATCATCAACCGTCCAACCTTTATATTTTTTTGCAAAAGCCAGTCGCTTTTCGTAATGTTCAGGTGATAGATATGGTTTACCCACGCCACCATACCATGTCTACCTAAAGCCCTACGTATAATACTAACCTCCACTTCAATATTTTCATGTGTTAATAATGATTTTTTGAGTTGCACCGCATTGGAACATTCACCCGTTATAATTCGCCGGACAAGTACTCGTTCATCACGTATATTAAGTTTTGGCGGACGACCTGGTTTGTTTATTTTTACTTTTGGTTTCTTCATATTTTTTTTAAGTCGTAGTATAGTTGAATGGTGAACTTTATAACGAAGAGCAATATTTCGGGCATTATATCCTTCTTGAAGTAATACGATTACTTGAGCGCGTTGTCCATATGTAAGTTGCAACATAATACGATTACTTGAGCGCGTTGTCCATATGTAAGTTGCAACATAATACGATTACTTGAGCGCGTTGTCCATATGT
>CAJVPL010000779.1:0-20263 GCA_910591945.1 Ambispora gerdemannii | reverse complement strand
ATACTAAAACTAAAGTAGATTAAAATCATAATAATTAAAATTATTTTTTAAATTCATATAACTTCTTAAATATTCATTCTAAATATTAATTATCTTATATCAATTTGTAGCTCATGTTACGATTTACAACTTTACTTAGAAAATCAACAAATATTTACTTCAACTCGAACCAAACTTTTTGTCAGGTTCGAGTCAGGTTCGAAATTCGAATTGAACTCGAACCAGACTTTTAATTAGGTTCAAATTTTTGAACCAGACTTTTCGTAGATTCGAGTCTGGTTCAAGCTTGAACTGAACTGAACCAGACTTTTTTTTGGAATACTAACTATAATATATATTGTTTCAAGGTCTGTATAACTTCTTATAAAACTATTATATAAGAAATAGGAATACTTTATCAAAAGGATGTAGAGAGAAATTTATACTTAACTACTTACTCTATATAAAGTGCAAACTACTTTTCTTTGAATGATCAAAACTACGTAATAACTAATTAGATGTAATAATTGGGAATTACTATCTAAAAGGACTTGTTCATATCTAATTCTAATAATTATGATACATACAAATTCAAGATATAGTTTTTAGGTTATACTAATTTATGTTTACTATATTATTTAAATTCTATTGGTTCAATATTCATTCACTTGTTCATTTAGTTATTCATTCATTCGCTCATTTGCTTGTTCGCTCACTTTTTCATTCACTTCATATGATTTGATCTTTATCCAATAAGATATGAAATATGTATAATTCAATAATATGAAATATTATAACAAAAGATCATTATACAACAATACTTCTTTTTTCTCTTAATATTTTTTTATTAGTTTATACTCTTTTCCAACTCAAGTTCTTGTTTGTAAGTTAATTTTACAATTAGTGAACAAACTTGTAACATTTTGATGCTCTCTCTGTGGAATATTATTTCAAAAATTCTCTTTTTTATTTAAAATTCCTTTATGAACAATTATTATATTTTTATTGAAGAATCTATTAGCTCACATCTTAATATTCATCTGAAAATTTAACATCAAGAAATATTACTTCAAATTTCTCAATAATACTTCTATCATATTTGTTTTCCACCTTCTGATACAATTAAGAATGCTTACCTAAATCCTTTCAGAAAAATATTGTCATAATTTTGACAGGTTACACACTAATTGTTAATTAGAATTTTGACATAATTTTGGTTACGACGGGTTTCAAAATTCGTCAGAATTTCGACAGGTTATTTACTAATAGTTTATTATAATTTTGACAGAATTTAGACAGTCACTAAGAGATTTCGGCAAGCAACCTTAGATACAATATCTGAACTTTTAGCTAATTTTCTCATCTGAATTCAAGAACAAGATGCAATATCTGGATCTTTTATTACTGAACAATTATTTGAAGATATTTTAAAGCAAATTTTGTTATTATTAAAAAAAAGAACTAAGAAAATGAGTAATTCAACTATTGAATATCCTTATTTATCAAAACAAATACATACTTGATCACTAATTATTTCTAGTCAGAATAATTCTTAAAGATTTCTATAACTTAAAATTCAAAAAAGATTCTATTATATCTAACAGTTACTATTCTGAAACTGTCAGCAATATTAAAATAATAGAAGATCAATAAATAATTATTGAACAAGTAGAAGAAAAATCTGCAGAAGAATAACAAAACATCAACTTTCAAGAACAATTAATTATACAAATTAATACTGAAGAAGAACTGGATATTTCTAATTAAGAATCATTATCAGAAGAAGAATTAAACTCTGAACCAGAAAAAGCAATTGAAGAATCTGAAAATAAAAAAATAGTTGGTTTAGATGATGTTTTTAATAGACTAAATGCTCTTACTGCTGCTTTCATTATTGGACTAAGAGCTAAGAAGAATTATATTCCAATTCGCAAATTCAAGAGTGATGATCAAGATCCGGTTGAATAACTCAGAGATTTTGAAATCACTACTACTGTCAATAGAGTTACTGATGTCCACAAAATTCAAATAGTATATGGATACTTGAAAGGTATTGCTGCTATTGGTTTGATTAAAGAACTATCATGCTTTCACTTTAACTGACTGGACAAATATTGCAAATAATAAATACAATTTCAAATATTGTTTTATTTTAAAATTTTGCACCTCTATAAAGTTAAATAATGGCAAAATAAATTTGAGATTCTTCAACAAATTGAAAGTATCAATAAATATACTAATTGATTTAATATTCTCTTGAAGAAAGTGAACTCTATCAATACATATCCAGATGATTATAAAACCAGAACCTATAAATGAGATCTAAAACCAGAAATTTGCAAATGGATTAGAATAAATACTGATGGAACACTATCAAATATCATTCATGTGACCTAAATTATTGAAGAAGCCAACTCAAAAGAGCTAATTACCACATATCATCAAATTCAAAACAGATCAATATCTGACTTTACTCAACTTATAATTGTACTTTAAAATTTGATTAGTAAATTAAATAATCTAGAAGTATCAAGAAAACCTGCTTTTCAATCAAAAAGCAATGACTGAAACTACTCTTGTGACAACAACTACCAGCCACCAATTAGTTACAACTGTAATGAGATTGGACATCTATTAAGAAATTGCAATAAGCCTTACAATACCAGCTCTTATTGATAAAATGTCACCAGAAATTAATCAAATTGAAATAATCAAAATAATCAACCAAATAATAATGACAATAATTCAATGAGAAATAACCCTCCTCCTAGATCAGCACCAACAAATATTAATAGTACTAATCAGATCAATCTCCTATTACAAATTCAACTATTATTAGCAGTACTATAAGCATTAATTTCTGATCAACAAATGGAAGCAACTAACTCTACTAATTCAATATTATTTGCTACCCATAATTATCTAGATGATAACAGAAAAAGAACTAAATTGAATGAATATAAAGTCACTGTTAATGAAAATATAATTATGACTAAATCAAGTAATTTAACTATTTCAAATGTATTACCTTCAGAAATCCAAGTTAAATAATTACTGATCTCAACTGCCAGAATAATTGTATCCAAGAAAATACTAAAAAGAAGAAAGACAAAGCTGCTTAATCTGTTCTGGTTACTTAATCTATTCTATATGATATATTGGATGATTTGATAATTAGTAAAGCCAATATAACTTTTGGATAGTTAATTTGAACTTCATCAGAAAAATGACTCAAAATGTTAAAAGCTATAAGAGGATCTACCCAATTCAAAAAAAAGACTATCAGAAAAGTTACTGAAATAATTGAACAAAAAGTTAAAACCACCTCAGTCTGATATAAAGCTATTAAAAAAATAATGAAAGATAAAATGATAATAATATAATAAAAAATACTATTTAGATTAATTATTTTTATTTTATTTAAAGTGTACTATTAGAATTTGATTAAAATTAAATATAATTATAATAAGTTATTTTATAAAATAGTCTTAAATTAATTTAATTATAATATATATATTATATATTTACAAATTTTTATATATTTTAATTATTTTCATAGCAAAATAAAAAAACTAGTAATTTTATTATATATAATAAGTATTATACTTATTTGATATTTTTATAAATTAGATTTTTATTTGAATTCAAAATCAAATTTTGATTTAAGTTTAAAAAAATTTGAATTTAATTTTTTGATGAGTTCAAAAAAAATTCAAAAATTAAATTAAACTTTGATTTGAGTTCAAAAATAATTTGATATTTGAATCAAATCTGAATTAAACTTTTTGATAAATTTAAAATTTTAAATTTTAAATATTCAAAGTGATAATTTAATTTTTTAAAGAATTTATTAAAAATTAGTTTTATTTAATTTTGAATTAAAAAAAGTTTGTAATTAAATTTTTTAAATATAATTATTATTATAATTTTAGAATATTTTTATATACAAAAACTCAAAATAATAATAATAGTAATAATTTTATAAAAATAATTTGATAATTTAGAAGATATTATATTTTAAATATAATCAAATTATTCTAATTGTATATAAAGTTAATAATATTTTTATATATTTTAATTATATAAAAATAATTAATTTTATATATAATTAAGTAATTTAATTAGATTAAATCTAAAAAATCTAAAAAAATATATATTAAAATATATAATATTATTTTTATTTTAATATAAAATTAAAAATATTTATTAATAAAATTGAAAACTTTATAAAGAAAAAAATTTATATTTTACTATATTTTATTAATAAATTTTAATATTGTTATATTATTTTTGATTGTCATTATAAATATTTATTAAACAAATTTTAAATATTAATAATAAATAATTATTTATTTAACTTTTTAATTAAAATATTATAATTAGAAAAAAAGCTAAACATTAATAATAAATAATTATTTGTTTAATTTTTTAATCAATAATCTTATATAATATTATAATTATATTTTATATAATTTTTTATAATTATTAAAATTTATATAATAAAACTAATAAGTTAATTTTAATATGTATTTTTTCAGAATTTTTAGATTTAATTTGAGAAAGTTTTTTTTAAATACAAAGTAAATTAATTAGCTTATTTGCAATTAAAAAAACTTTTTCAGATTATATTAAAATATAAATTATTATTTATATTTCTGTTAAAATCAAAAATATTAATTAATAAAATTGAAAATTTTTATATAAAAAGAAAAATCTATATTTTATTGTATTTTATTAATAAATTTGATATAATTATATTTATTTTATTTTAATATTTACTTATTTATTTGAAATTAATATTAAAATTAATACTAAAATTATATAATAAAAAATATATAGAAACTTATAAAAATAATATATTACTTTCAAAAATTTATTATTAATTAAAAATTTTATTTTTATTAAAATATTTTTTTAATAATTTTTATTTTTATATTAAACAAAGTTTTTATTTTATATTTTAATATTTAATTCAAAAAATTTTTCTAATTGCAAAATTTTTTATTAATTAAAATATAATAAAAATTTTATACTTATTTTGCAATTATGAAACTTTATTTGAATTAAATACAAAAAAAACTGGAATATATATATATAATTATTAAAATATAAGCTATAAACTTTATTTTAATAAAAATTAAATTTCAATTTTATTATATTTTAATAGTAAATTTTGAAGTAATATATTCACTATTTTTGTAAGCTACTGTATAGCAAAATTTAGCAAGACATTTTTTAATACTCAAAGACAATTTTATGGACAATTCATAAACAAAATTTTGAAATACAAGCTATTTTTCAAAGAAATTTTTGTATTGCATTTTGCTTTTATGAATTGACCAATCATAAAGGGTGTAATTTAACGATTTATGGCTGTGCAAGTTAGCACAAACCAATAATGAGCTTAAATCGGCAAAACAAATCCGATACAAAAAGTAAAAATGTAAGACAGACTAATAAAAAATATCTTTATCTCCTAATCTTAACCCTGGTTTGTAACATCTATAATAGTTCTTTGTTACGTGTTTTATGTGTTACTTGCACAAAATTCCGTCGAATTTATGCTGTCCCGCACTGTGCTCCAAACAAAAATATGGTGTCTATATTATCTATATTATGCAGATGTGGAAAAACTCAAAGTAACAGATTTGAAAGTTCCGAAATGATTCGATGGAATTTGGTCAATACTGCGAGCGACGAAGCTCAACTTGCCACGCCCGGCGAAAATGTCAATGAACAATATGAGGGCGTATTGAAACTATTAAAGGCAAATGCTAAACTAAGCAATTCAGAGAAAATAGAAGCAGAAAGAAATTTCACTTTCATGAAGGATCGGGAAAATCTTGTTCGTCTTAAGGGACCTACCTACCTGTGCAAACAGTGTAATAGGTCGGGGTACACCATATTGTTTTGCGAACTCTGCGCACGCGATCATCTCACAAAAAATTTTGTCAACTGGACATCAGGAAATAAAATTATCGACCAAGCAATTCAACAATCGCAAATCAATCTTCCGTTGCCTAGGTATATTATCGAATGGATTCCATATGATGATCTTGAAGATATTAAGTACAAAACACATGGAGGATGCGCTCAAATTTTCATCGCCGTTTGGAAGAAAGGGGTTATATTGTCGTTTTCTAACAAAAAGCAGGAATTTGAAAGAAGTTCTCCAGGTATTGTGATCCTCAAGAAATTATTGGATAGTCAACATGCAAGTACTCAATTTCTCGAAGAGGTAATTATCGCGATTGATTATTTAAGAACCTATCGTTGGAATATCGTAATAACGCTTTTACATAATAGTTAAAAGTTCATATCTTACTCGGTTCAAAAGGCTACACTGTTGCTACTTGTTATGGAATAACAAGAGATCCCAGTACCGGGGAATATATCTTGGTGCTTGCCCATTATCAACAAGACTTTAGTTCTTATATCAAGGAATCTGCTGATATCACTTGGAAAGATATTTATAGCATATTTTATAATGTGTCTGGTGAGTAATCGAACGAATACTTTGAGCTTTCAGATATCGGCAATTTACTAAATTCAATCTAACGAAAAAATTAGAGGATCTTTATAATATGCACGCTGAAAATCTTATCCACCGCGATCTCCACAGTAAAAATGTCTTAAAGTCTAAGGGCAATTTATTTCATCTTTCGGATTTTGGTATTTGCGGTCCAGCAAATAAACAACCCTCAGAAATTTACGGGAACCTTCCATTCACTGCACCCGAGGTCTTACTTGATCGTAAATACACAACTGCAGTCGATATTTACAGTATGGGAATGCTTATGTATCATGCAACCACTGGTCACCCGCCTTTTTTTAACCGTATTCATGACACGCTACTCGCTTACGAAATTGTCAAAGGAAGTCGACCTCCAATTCCTAATGGATTACCACCATCTTTCGAAGCTCTAATGAAACAATGTTGGCATGCTGAACCTTCCGAACGACCATCTGCTGAAGATCTCTATTACTATTTTTTGGATGAGTATGAGGCAGCCCTTCAAAAACCCGACACACTTGTTAGGGACAGTGTAACTAGTCGAATCCAGACGACCGGAAATATTCACGAGGGTCAAAGTAGCACACTTGTTGAAAATGATGTAGCCAGTCGAATGTTGATGATGGGAGATATTCAGGAGAGTCAAAGCACACTTATTGAAAACAATGTAACCAGTCGAATGTTGATGATGGAAGATAGTCAAAGCACCATATACTCTTTGGAAATCCTACCTGATCTTCGAAATGCATCAAAAGGTAGGTTGCTCTTGATTTTGGAGAAGTTACGTTTAAAAACTCGATATCAATTCCGAGATAATTAATCCGATCTTTATCAACATTATTCTAGTAAATGATAGCGGCATTGTTAAACCATCAACTGGTGAGTCTCTTATACTAGCTCGAATCGTTAATAGCCAGTCTTTGATTTCGTTAGTTGGGTACCCTTGCTCAATAACTTGCACTAATATACGTAGTCTCTAATGTCGTATGGCAAAAACCAGATTACCAAAACCGCAAAAAACCTAACTTGATCAAAAAGGGTCATCTCGTCTTGTTAAAACCACCTGATAGGACCAATTGACAGTCACAAAGAGCCAGTGGCCTAGTTCTGAAGTAAATAAAGACCCTTGTCAAGAAACTGTCATGACCGATTAGCAGTCACAAAGAGCCAGTGGCCTAGTTCTGAAGTAAATAAAGATCTTTGTTAACAAATTGTTGAGATTCTGCAGTCCGTATCCCTTGTCATATAGCTCTATGTTATATATTGGATATTGTATTGTACTATATAAAATTTTTAATTGAAATCTTTGCTAACAATAAGATTTTCCTAATATCGCAAAAAAATTCTGAAAGACCAAAGAGCTAATGACATCCAGCATAATTCAGCTGAATGATACTATCATTATGTGAGTCATATGTATTTTCATTTCTCTCAAGGAGTTGATAATCAAGGAGAGGCCAGCAACATGTGTGATAATAGGTTTTGAAAGTTTTTCCTAATATCGCAAGACAACTCTGAAAGACCAAAAAGTGATGACATCTAGCATAATTCAGCTGAATGATATTGTCATTGTGCGAATTATATGTATTTGCATTTCTCTTCAGGAATTGATAATCAAGGAGAGGCTCATCAACATGTGCGATAATTGGGTTTTGACAGTTTTTCTTAATATCGCAAAACAACTCTGAAAGACTAAGAACTATATGACATCTAGCATCATTCAGCTGAATGATACTATCATTATGTGAGCTATATGTATTACATTTCTCTTCAGGAGTTAATAACAAAGGAGAAGCCACCAACGTGTGCGATAATTAGTGATTGCAATGCAGTGTGTTTGACAGTTTTTCCTAATATCGCAAGACAACTCTGAAAGACCAAAAAGTTATATGACATCTAGCATAATTCAGCTGAATGATATTGTTCTATGACATCTAGCATAATTCAGCTGAATGATGTTATCATTGTGTGAGTTATATGTATTTACATTTCTCTTCAGGAGTTAATAACCACCAACGTGTGCGATAATTAGTGATTTGCAATGCAGGTTTTTTCCTAATATCGCAAAGCTCTGAAAGACCAAAAAGTTATATGACATCGAGCATAATTCAGCTGAATGATACTATCATTATGTGAGTTATATGTATTTGCATTTCTCTTCAGGAGTTAATAATCAAGGAGAGGTCACCAACGTGTGCGATAATTAGTATTTGAAATGCAGGTGTTTGACAGTTTTTATTGGTCATAGTATCTTTTAAAGGCTTTAATTTTCCAGCACTACCCGGTATCTAGCCTTTCCATCGAGCATAATTTTGATCCCCTCGTTGACGTCTTTCATTGGGACTTTTTGGACCCAAGATCTGACATTATGCTTAGCCGCAAATTCAAGCATATCCTTAACATCTTGACGTCCACCAATCAACGAGCCCTCAATCTTCACGTCACGCATGAGAGCGAACGGCGGAATCTGAAGTGGGACTTCTGGAAGACCGAGCAAGACAAAAATACCGTGGTTCTTGAGGAGCCTTAGACATTTCGACCAATCGGTATGTGGGTTAAACGAAGTTAAGATGATGAGATCTTGTGAATTAGCGAATTTTTCGACTTCTTCCGGATCCGAAAAATTCAAGAAGTGAGTTGCGCCAAGTTTGATCGCGTCATCGCGTTTTCCGCTACTAATGTGTTTAATATTCAAAAATGGAGCAAATTTGGTATCTTATTTTGTTTTCCATTCAACTTGCAAGTATCGTAGTACCTGTGCGAGATAGCCGTGACTTCAGCACCCATCTTAGCCGCCCACTGAATTGCCATGTGACCTAAACCGCCAATGCCAGCGATACCAACTTTATTGCCCTGACCAATTTTGTGACGCTTCAACGGAACAAATGTAGACACTCCGGCACAAAGCAATGGGCTGGCTTCGGCTGAGCTGATTTCTTCCGGAATATGGAATGCAAAATCGGAATGCGTACGAATTTTGTCAGCATAGCCACCCTGAGTTGGATATTTGGTGGGATTACCTTCGGCATCTTTCCACATATCATTATAAGTGAACACTTTCTTTGCGCACAGTTGCTCGTAGCCCATCCTACACTATGGAAAGGAAAATATTTTTTAGCGCATAGAATCTTGGGTTTAAAATTTTATTGTGTACCTCATCACATTTTCTGCACGATTGGAGCTGACAACCGACACCGACACGATCACCAACATTGAAGTCGATGACTTTAGAACCTTTCTTCAAGACTTTGCCAACAATTTCGTGGCCCACGATAACTATAATCAGAAATACAATTTTTATCAATCAATGCTGTAAACCCAAGCTTCTCAAAGATCTGAAATTCACAAAACGTTACCCACTAGGGTATCGAGTTGGACGCCAACCGGACCT
This sequence comes from Ambispora gerdemannii, assembly GCA_910591945.1. Taxonomy (NCBI): domain Eukaryota; kingdom Fungi; phylum Glomeromycota; class Glomeromycetes; order Archaeosporales; family Ambisporaceae; genus Ambispora; species Ambispora gerdemannii. The sequence continues at coordinate 10,379 of CAJVPL010000779.1, read as the reverse complement.
CATCGTATGCAAGTCGCTACCTATTCATGATTTATCTAATTAGATTTCGATTACTTGAGTGATAACAACCGCTTCGTTCGTTCTTACCGCAGATACCGCAATGCGAAATCCCCACTTCGACGTCTTCATCACCTAATGGCTTAGGCGTATAAGAGTACAACTTCAAGCCACTTTCTTTGCTAAATGCGGCATATCCGTAAAACTCTTCGGTCATTTTCGATTAAATACAAAAACACTCGTTAGACAAATTTTTCAAAATTCACAATATCGAATGGGGTTTTCACTATATTGTAAGTTTATTTAGTCTTCAGCTGATTACCGCGTGGTAGATAAACTAATCACCGTATTTTGCCGTGTATAAGCAACCTGTGACATTGCCCTTTTTTAGGAATTTTTTAATTTATCACATGTATTTTATTATATTAAGTATCACATATTTATATGTAAACATTTATTTGTCACAAGTTGCTTATAACATGTACACGGCAAAATACGGTAAATCAAACGTATGTGTCTCGTCCCCATACATCTTTTTTTTTGTAAAGAACGCCTCAACATGCATTTGAGTCTTTTATTAGTTACACAAACACAAATAAATGGCTTTTAGAATGACACCAATTAGCATAAAACGCGTTTGTTGTCATTTTTCATAACACATTTATATATTTCTAATATGACCCGTAATACTCATGATTGTAGTAAATGTTTGCGTTGTAAATATCCCCCGGCGCGGGGGGGGGGTTACGGCTGTAGCGAGTTTTCAGTTTACAATACTCATGATTGTAGTAAATGTTTGCGTTGTAAATATCTGGGTTATGGCTGTAGCGAGTGTTCAGTTTACAATACTCATAATGTAGTGAATGTTACTACTGTGAAAGAAATCACGACTGGAATGAGTATTTAGATTGCATTACTCATGAAGTTCAGAATTACTGCAATTATTGCTACTAATTTTTGTAGTAAATGTCGAAATTGTTAAAAAATCACTCACACCGGAAATGATAAACGAATTTATGAAAATTAATTGGATAATATCAACTGTCTAGTAAAAGGATGTGACAAAGTTAAGAGTAGAGTGTGGTATATTGATATAGATTAATTTTATTGGCCTAACCACAAAAATAACGTTAACGTTTACTTTATAATGGAATTTACAAGTCTTAATTTGGAGAATGATTTTACGAAATGTAAATTCTATTTTTATTAGTGGCTTGAGGGCCGTTCTTTATATATTCTTGTTCTTAATACATGTTTTTGATTGGTACAACGAAGACTAATTATTCTAAAAGAACTGCTAATTTATCTGATGGATTATCTGCGTATTAATTGGTAAGGAATATATTATATTGTTTCTGATGATGAAAAATGTATTATATTGCTTTGATGAAAATGTGCTAAATAATATGATAAATAAAGTGTTATATTGTTTTGATGAAGATTAACGCTATATTATGCGGGCAGATGTTGACTTGCCCAAAAAAAGTCAGCGATCTGGAGAATTTAAGCGGTGACGGCAACACTACACAAAAATTTATCAACTGATTCCTTTGTTCCAAAAAAGACATCGTATTGAGAAATCGTTACTAGGATTAATTGAATAATCAGACGTTAAGAGTTCAAGGCTTTTGTCTAGAAAAAGCATCATAATAGTTAATATTATTACCAATAAACCCCTGATTATCTTACCTAAACTTGTAATCCTCGAAACTCGACGCAACTGACGATATCCGTAGATATCGACACAGGCTATAGAATTTATTAGTCTATTGCTCATCCATTGTTGAAGGTAAAATCACTAAAACCGACTTGGAAATACCGTTCGTTCACAACACCGAAATAACAACCATATAGACCATCTACGCAACGTTTCAGCTAACTATCCTCGGAAATAAACGGTGAAGACAACCACAAGCGAATTATTGTAAACACCGAAGAAGGTTCTGACCCTGACGAAGACCAAACATTAGTAAACAAACTAGAAGGCAAAGAAATGACAACCAACATAGATAACCTAATTGAAGCCCTTGCTCAACTCACCAAAACCATGCATAATGAACTAGCCCAACGTCCGGAAAGGTCCTTATCCCAATCAAGAAATTTCGAGGTGAAGACCAAGACTCGGTCGAGTGGCTCCGAGACTTCGAAATCGCTGATTGAACCAACGGAATCACCGACGAAAGAAAAATCCAAATTGTACGAGGCCATCTCTAAGGAATCGCTGCCGCTTGGTTTGATCAGAGACACGCTGACGACAACCTTCGGTTAAATGCATGGACAAATCAACAGGACGATGATCACGACTTCAAACACCGATTCACATTAAAGTTTCGAACCCATCGGAAGGTAGAACAATAGTAAGGCGAACTTGAAACCCTGAACAAGAAGGAATCATTGAAGAATACACTAATCGGTTCAACAAACTGCTAAAGAAGGTTGACCTCGACAGCAACTACCCCGGCTGGTTACAAGACACACCATCTAAAGTCATAAAACATAAATGTTTGATGACTTGGATGGTGCCATACTTACAAAAGAGGACTTAAGCCAGAAATCAAAAAGTGGGTTACTATAAACTCTGACGGAACGTTAGAGAACGTGTGAGAATGCAGGGATCGACGGTTGGTGCTACCTGTGGTCGGTGATTGTTGATTCTTCGGTGTCGGCTTCTTCGACGGTTTTGACCATCTCGATGATACCCTTCAAAACCTGGCTAATAGGTTAGAACAAGTTGAAGCCACTAGGACAACTTACCAACCAAGACCGTACGATCGAAGTCAACAAAACTTTGGAAGCCGGCTAACTTGCTACCGATGCGGTCAAACTGGGCACGTACAGCAGTACTACCTGAACCCTCTTACTACATACAACGAGTTACCCATTCGTTCCGAAAATCAGCTCTCTTTCATTGAGAACTATCACCACCAACCCCTCCATCTTTTATTCTAGTAATCCAACGATACTCAGCCCAATCACTACCACCATAAATAGAAATCCAAAAATCAAAAAGTTGTGTGAGTAAAGGTCTCAGGTAATCAACGATCAAATGGACAGCCAACGTACAATGCAAACACTGTACCGATGAACAAGGGCTCTTCCAACCATGCTAACCTAAATCCGGTCCTGGAACCAAATATAGTTAAACCAACTGATACTAGCGTTATTCCCAATTCAAACACTTACTGCCGCTTTACAGCCACTGCGAAATCCCAGACGAAAATATCAAATACACCGAACCCATCACTGCTCGCAACACGCGAATACTTAGCCGGGAAACGCAAACGAACAAGGATGGATCGATCCGACCATGCAAAATGAGGACACAGACCGAATCTTTGAACAAGTAATTGAACAGAACCCAGTCGAAGACAACCACGAAGACAAAAAGAAGAAAAGAAAGAATAAAGTCGACTACTTGTTTTAGTCTCCAGAGCTATCCCGCATGACATCCTAGACGACCTCGCTACCACTAAGGCTAATATCACCATTGTCCAGGTATTCAAAACTTCTCCAGAGCAACGGATAAAGATGTCGAAGGGAATGCGGCGACCGATTAAAAAGAAGGTGACACGGAAAGCAACCGGAATGATTAATCGAACAAAGATCAAGACGAAACATCGACATTAGGAAAGGTATAATGACGCTGAAATGGAACGGACAGAAAGCATTCAGTATATCCATGGGTAAAGGAACCCTATTGACATTGAATCAAGTACTGATAACTCAGAACTCTCCAATGATGTGTACGAGATCGAAGAACAGCAATTAGAAAACCGAAACTTCCTTTGCTGGCGTTCTGATAAATTGGATTTCGAGGGAATTTCTCAACACGTACAAAAAATACCGAAACTTAAAATTGTTCAGATTTACGAAGGAGCCCAATTGGAATCCAACTGTTACTTGGGATGAATATGCACAACTTCAAACTAAGTTCAACCAAATACGGTATCACGACTCCAGTTGGCATTTTGACTGGGAAGGACCTGCTGAGTGCTGGTGCTGACGGAAATTTCCTGACTCAAGACACGAATGCCAAGACTGTTATGAAGGACTTATCGTCTTGGTCGATATTAAATTACGAACGCCCGATAATCTTACTACAATCCTCCCGGAGAGTTCCTGTGAGGACTGGTGGATGGAAGTGGAAAATCAACAGCTCTTTAACAAAATCCCTTACATCGAGATTAAATTCTCGATTAGAAAGACGGTACTTGACTACCTCCAGCTCGACAGCCGAATAACGCGGTGTTTCGGATGTGGATTATTTGGGAACACAGTTGATAACCGAACAAGACGACTCCAAAAATTTATACTGCAACGACTGCGTTAGAAAAGTTAAACTTGCCCGTATGCTTCCAATGTGGATATCATGCCCTGCCGCCGAGTTGTATGGTGTTGGAGGATACCACACCAAGTACTTTTGCTCTCATATAGAACAGTGTATCTATACATTCGACCACGGCGGTTGGGTACGATTCGGAAACTACGCGAAACGGGAAACTTGTTAGGGGAGTGACAAATATTAGCTAATATCCATTTTATTATAGGGGCCCCTCCTCCCTCCTGATATTTCACTTAACACATGCACGTGAGATTATACCTGAGATTTGGCCATTCCCCCTCACGCCCTTTATTAGTATATCAAGAATGCAACGAGATAGAGAAGGGGATCCTATCCCGGTACATCACTATCAACAACTAAGGGGAGTGACAAATATTCTGGAGAGTCCCTATAATAAAATGGACATTAGCTAATATTTGTCACTCCCCTAACTCCAGAACGGCGACTACAACTGGCTCGGTTAAAACACATTAATGTTAAGCTTTACTCTGAATGTTTGATACCATGTGATTCCGAGCAATGTGATGACTGTGTACAGTCGCATCAAGTCCCAAACCGATGCAAGGAATGACAAGCAAAGACAGGACTAAACTCGCACCGATTGGGGACAGGGTTGAAAACAGAACTCAGAACAAGGCCGTAGACGCGGAAAGCGTATATAGAATCTGTGCTCGGTTCCTGATCACATGCACATGACAAACCAATAAGAATGCGCAAATTATTGATCAGCCCGGCAAAACAAATCCGACACAAAAAATGAAAGGTGTGAAAATGTGAAAAATACGGGAAACAGATGTCTAAATCTAACTTGAAGCTCTAATAAAAATGTCGGGGAGGCAATTTTACATATAACCTTGTTCTTCACTCCAACCCTTACCCTAATACAAACGATAAAATTAACCTTTAATAGTTGCCGGCACACATATGATTTGCGCATTCTTATTGGTTTCTTATCATGTGATCGCGAACCGAGCGCAGATTATAATTATGCACGCGGAAAGGCTTAATGATGAGACCCATGAAGAGGGAAGTCGCGTAGGACTTGCCGACAGGCCAGGTATACTCAAGGACGCTAAATACTTGATTAAAGTTTACACCAACGAAGGTAAAGGGAAACTACCAGAACGAATACACGAAACCGACGCCGGATTTGATTTACGGTATCATGGCGACCAAATAATTGTCATACGACCCCACCAATCTATTTTGATCGATTTTAATGTCGCCTTTGAGGTTCCGTAGGCAGTGTTGTCAGCGTTACATCAAGGACGTCTAAGTTGCCTTTATGGTAATTTGGACAAAACTACAACAATTTGATTGGTGTGTGACGTTTGGACGTGTAACAATGACAACACTTCCCGTAGGAACCGTTTGCCAGCTAATGTCCCAGTCGTCATCGGCAAGACAGGGAATTGAAGTAAGGAGAGTGACAAATATTAGCTAATATCCATTTTATTATAGGGACCCTCCCCCTCCTGAGATTTTGTTTAACACATGCACGTGAGATTATATTAATACCTGAGATTTGGCCATCACCCTCCCCCAAGAATATTAGCTAATATTTGTCACTCCCCTAAAAGGAGGAGCGGTTGATGCCGGCTACACCGGAAACATCGGCGTGCTAATTCGAACTCGGCATATGATATCCAACCTAATAAAAGGATAGCTCAAGCGGTATTAGCTGACGTTACTGAGTCCAAACGGTCTCGACGAGAGAAGAATTAGGAACCTACTGGATGCACATAATGATATTTTTGCTGCCAATATGACTGAATTGGGACGAAATAATCTGGTGCAACATCAAATAGACACCGGCGACACGAGACCGATTCGATGAAGAGCTTATCGGGCAACACTACCAGACCAAGAGTTCATCCATAATGAGATACAGAGAATGCTGGATGCTGGGATCATTCGACATTCGAATGGCCCTTGGGCCTCACCCATTGTCGTGGTCAACAAAAAGAATGACAAGAAACGCCTCTGTAGACTATAGAAAGATTAACAACGTCACAAAGAAAAGTTCGTTAAGGGCTTCTCTCAAGTTGCGGCCCCTCTATTTTACCTTTTTGAAAAGTGATGTGAAATTTCACTGGACCACGGAACAGGAAAACGCCTTCAATGAATTAAAAAAGCAACTTACCTCAGCGATTCTAATGTGCCCCACGAAAATTCTATCTATATACAGACGCCTCCGATACAGGATTGGGAGTAGGGATGTTATCGGTTTATTTACCTGATTGAAATTATCAAGTATTTATAACTATTTCTCTTTAACCTTCTAATCATTTTTATGAAAAATTAGTAATTTCATTTAAACCATCATCGGTTTGAATCATGGTTTGAGATAGTTTTAATAAAATTAATAATATTTGAGATCATTATTTTTGTTAAGTTACTAATTAAAATTAGATTATAATATTGTAAATTAAGTTACTGTACTTATTAAAAAATTATAATAACTTTTAAAGAAATTAATAATTTTATTTAAACCATTTCAAACCAAATAAAACGCAAAACATCCCTAATTAGAAGCAATGCTCGTGCAGAAGGATGATCAGAACCGAGAACGCGTGATTGCCTACGCCAGTGTCTCGCTTAAGGCCGTAGAAAAACGTTACAGCGTAATGGAGAAGGAAGCGTTGGCCGTAGTTTGGGGTGTACGACAATCCCGCAATTATTTGTTTGGCACGCTCTTTGAAATCGTCACGGATCACAGTGCCCTCCGATGGCTAAACAAGTCAATCCCGCGAGTCTCTCGTTGGATAATGATGACGTCGGAATACACCTTCACCGTTTCCTATCGCCCTAGAAAGTTAAATCAAAATGCTGAGGCACTCTCCTGCATTGGCCAATATTAGGGGAGTAACAAATATTAGCTAATATACATTTTATTATAGGGACCCTCTCATCCCCCCCTCCTGAGATTTTGTCTAACACATGCACGTGAGATTATATTAATACCTGAGATTTGGCCATCACCCATCCCCCTATAGAATATTTGTCACTCCCCTTAGTAAACACTAGATACACCACTCAATAGCTCGCAATCGATGAATCAACAAAAAAAAAACGGACGAATAATGCAAAACAACACAAAAATAATACCATACAAAGTAAATACATTTTTCAATCTACAAGTAGCAAAAATTACATAACCATGTACAACTTACTGCAATATCTGGAGGGCGGAAGCCATCCTGTAGGATGCACTGAGGAACAACAACAACGAATTAAAAACCAAGCAAAACATTACATCGTACAAGGATTATTATATAAAATAAACCGAAGGAAGGAACAAAACAACCCTACGGGTCCTTAAAGAAACGGAGACGGAGGTCATCCTATATGCACGGGATATACTCTCGGGACACTTCACATACGAAGGATCCTATCAACGAATCGCAGCCCACTACTGGCGGAATGGTATGGGAAACGACATAAAAGAATTTGTCAAATCGTGTTCGACCTGCCAACGAACCGGAGGGCGAAAAACCAAACAACCTTTCTATCCAATCAAGATTGGACAACCTTTTGACAGAATCTTCGTTGACTTGTTCGGACCTGCAGACCAACAACTAAGGGAAGCCGATATATATCGATTACTTCACTAAATGTCCCAAAGCCAGAGCCATTCCCAAAAAAGAAGCAATCACGGTCGCGGCGCTTGTGTTCGGAGAAATCATCTGTAGGCATGGCTGCTCCAGAGAAATCCAATCAGATAACGGAACCGAGTTTATCGCATCAATCGTAAAGGAACTGGCCGATCTAACAGAAGTTCTCGTCGCCATACCACCCCCAACACTTCAGCAAACGACTTAAAGGCGCGTCGCGCGGATACGACTTGATTTAGGGAACGGGATCGTTGAACGTTATAGCAGAACCCTTTGCTCAACGCTGCAAAAATACTGTATTGAACTGGACACCGAATAGGATATGTACATCACTGCCGCTCTGTTCGCATATCGGACATTACAAAATTCCAGTACCAGACACGAGCCGTTCTTCTTGACTTACGGACGGGAAATCAGGCTACCTATAGAGCACAAGTATGAAACTCACTCAGAAAGTGAAGTGAAAACGAATTAGAAGAAATAATGAAAACCCGGATCTTTACGCTCATACACAACTACCCGACCAGATTCAGAACGTTCGAGAGAATGCGCGGGAAGCACAACAAAATCTAAAGAACAATATGACCAAGGAATTTCACAGGTCAAGACTTTGAGATAGGCGAAAATGTGTTGATCTACGACATGATACACACGCCAAGCACAGGGATAAATTCAAACGGCAATGAAGCAACGAGTGGTACTATACCCACGAATCATATGTCAATAATGCCTATAGGTTGCGAAATCGACTCGGTCAACTCCTAAAAAAGCCTTAACGGGACTCAACTTTATGAGCAAGATAAACGTTAGAAACAAACACAATAAAAAAAAGGAAACAGCAAAAACAAAAATAATATTATTATAGATCGTACGACTCAACATCCAAATTACAAACAAACAAACAAACACACGTACAACCATGATGATCGGCAAAATCGACAAATATAGGGAATGTCTAAAACCTGGTCCATTCGATAATAAATCCGAAACACAAACCAATAAGGATGCGCAAATTTTTAATCAACCCGGAAAAAAATCCGAAGCGCGAACGAAAATATGAAAAAATACGAAAAACAGATGCTTAAATCTATCTTGGAGCAGTGTTAAAAAATATTGGGAAGACAATTTTACATATTATTTTCCACTCTGATCCTAACCCTAAGCTCAAAATCAATCTTTAATTATATAGTCATGTATCACGTAATAGACCAGACTTTAGACATTCTCCAAATATATAAAGAGATCATAACCTCTACAGCTTGTTCCCTAACTAATTCTGACAGCAGATGAGCCAATGATCAAATACAATTTATAGAACTCGATTCATATGACGCGGAATACGCTAAAGTCTGTTATATCTGATAATCAGTTCAAAACACAAACCAATAAGGATGCGTAAATTTTTGATCAGCCCGGAAAACTATGAAAATAACGAAAAACAGGCTTAAATCTATCTTGGTGTAAAATAAAAAATGTCGGGGAGGCAATTTTATATATAATCTTGATCTTTACCTTAATCCTAAGCTTAAAATCTTTAATTATGTAGTCGCATGTCACGTGATGTACCTGGCTTTAGCCATTCCCAAAACGTGGTAGTTTACGAGATAGTTGCTGAAATCGACCAGTTATTTCTGATCTCCTGATGATATGAGTTGTTTATTATTTCAGCGCCACCTGTACGTGAGAAGCCAAAGTTAAATGAATTATCCTTAACATTGCCTAAGTGAAGACATCAATACATTACAATTGTAAAAATACGATGTACCGTGACAATTTAAACGTAAACCCCGGACGTTTAAGGAACATATTGAACTTTCAAATAGCATCAGCATAGCTTCAATAACCTCATTGGCAAATCGGACAGCGTACTTACTCTCTGGTTGTTCCACAAATATGAACCAGGCAAAATTGGCGAATATCTCCTTAACTTCTAATCGCATCTCTCGACTTGAAGCCCCAGAAATTGAAGAAATCATTCGACGAACATGACGATTTCGCCGGAGCTCAATCTCAGACGTTGCCGTCACCATTTAAATTCTCCAGATTGCTGACTTTTTTTTGGACAAGTAGCATCTGCCTGCATCATATAGCATTAATCTTCATCAAAACAATATAACACTTTATTTATTATATTACTTAGCACATTTTCATCAAAACAATATAATACATTTTCATCATAAAATATAGCATATTTTTCATCAAATATTTCATCAGAAACAATATAATATATTCCTTATCAATTAATACGCAAATAATTTATCAGATAAATTAGCAGTTCTTTTAGCATAATTAGTCCTCGTTGTACTGATCAAAAACTAGTAATATTAAGAACAAGAATATATAAAGAATGACCCTCAAGCCACTAATAAAAATAGAATTTACATTGCGTACAATTATTCTCCAAGTCAATTAAGACTTGTAAATCT
>CAJVPL010000778.1:0-20264 GCA_910591945.1 Ambispora gerdemannii | reverse complement strand
TTATTTTTGATTAATGTTCAATTTTTTATCAGTTTCATTTCTGTTCATTAAGTAATGCGTCTTTGTTATAATTCCATTTAATTTTCTGTTCTCCGAATTGAATTCTAAAATTGGGGTTTTGATGTTAAAGATTCTTGGCTTTGATAATCGTTTCTTTCGACCAAAAGAACATTACAAGTTAGAACTTCTTTTTCAATACCCATAAGACTTTTGTTGTGCTCATAGATGGTGATAGTGCTTCGCCATTAATGCTTGGAATACTGATGTTTTATCGATGACAGTAAATTACATAGTAATCGGATTAGACGGACCGCAATGCAAAATTATTATAAATGGACAGCTAGGAATCGTAATTAACTAATGTATTTTTTATATTATTTAAAAACTCTAAAGTCCTTTAATCCTAAAATAACTATCTATAGAAAATCTATAACACTGATGGCGCGCAGGAAGATTAGGCATCTTTAGATGTCTATAAATTTAAGAATAAAGTAACATGAATATAAAAGAGAAACAAACAAGACAAGATTTAATAGAAATTTACATGTCAAGCGCGTCATATACAGTTATCCCCATCGTTTCAGCAATTATGCCCTATCAGACATTTATTTTGAATTAAATTACTCAACGTCCATGCCCGTATACTAAACATAAATTCAAACAAATTAATGAAAACACGAGAGACTTATTAAACATTATAAAATTTACCGATCAATAATGCTAAATTCTCGCTTATTTTTTCATTCTATGCGATATTCCCATAAACCAATGGGCTGTTTGATTAATCTTCAAAATTTCCAAAATCTGGATAAAAATATTGTAGCAGAATAAATTTATCGTCGTCATTGTCATTACTGTATTACTGTTAAACTATTTCAGCAATTACGAAAATAACGACCATACCAAACAGCACATATCCAAGAGACAATATCTCCCCTCGTTATTGAATTGCTTAAGACTATCCTCAAAAAAATCGGTTTGCACAGATCAAATTCGCATTTTTTTGTCCATTATTATTATTATTATTATTATTATTATTATTATTATTATTATTATTATTTTTTCGTGTTATCGTCGTCATCATCGTCAAATACCAATACGAAAGTGTATTTTTTCCAATTCATATATCAGAGGGGTTATTAGAGTAGAGGTTTCCAAATCCAGTCGAGCTCCACTGGATCTATAGACACGAATATAAAATAAATCGATATTAAAATACTAGAGCAGAAGATTAACCAAAAAAATTTACTTGGCCCCTGCAAGATTGCAAGTGCTTTCTCAGCCGATTTTTTATTCATTGCTTTTAATCGCATTTGTTTTATTTTTTGTTTTCTTTGCAGTTTCCAATTCGAGCCAAGTTGACATGGTTCTATATAATCATATTATATTAATATAAATAAATACCAAAAATGGAGATAGAACAAAATAAATACATACCACTTGGCCCATGTTTCAATGCTGCTTTATTAAGTGAAGAATCACTTCCATTTCGACTATGATTTCCTGAATTGATCATAGAAACTTCATTTGGTCCTTTTGGCGGAGATGTAGTTCTTGGACTCGGGCAGCTACTGTTACCAATGTTAGCGCTCTTGCTCACTGCCTTAACCCAGTTGGAAATTCGCTTGGTTTTTGAGGCTTTTTTTATTGATTCCTCTTCCTCCTCCGACTATCATTGAAAAATATAAAAATAAACTAATAAAATAAATAAATAAATTCTTTATGCTTACTTCTTCAGAGTCTTCTTCTTCATTAACTTTAAAATCGCGTTTATACGTGTAATAATCGACCCTATCTTCAATCACAGGAATCTTACAGTACGCCGTGATTCGCTAAAGAGGAATGTTATTATATAGAATTTATATGAATTACTAAAACAAAAGCTATGTTTTATTTACCTTTTTCTTCCTAAGGTACTCTAGTTGCGTTTCCGTATACCTGTTATGAACATTTTTCACGCTATTTTCTTCGTTCTAGATTCAAAACAAACCTTTTTTTTAAAAAAAAACATAAAAAAATAATCATTAAAATATATTTATTTACATCTGTTTCTTTGTATGGCCAATCCAAGAAATACATTTCCCAATGAGTCAGAGTCTAATAAAGAATAAAAAAGAAGTTATTAATTTAAGTTCGGAATGAAATTTTGTTATGCTATTACCCATTCCCTCCTAATGTTCAGGAACAAGGGGACGAGTGGTTTTTCGCTTTGCTCCATATTCGCAACGAGTATTAATAGAAGGTAATAGTCGGTAGTCGTTTTTTCGGTATAACACACAAACCAGTTGATAAGGCTGAGATCATTTCACCTTCATATTTTGTGGCTTAACCGATGTCTTGTTTCATCCAGGACCCAAGCTAGTGTGAGAAATTTACTATATAGTAAGAATATGTGAAAAATTTCAAAAATACAAGTGGGTCTTGATATCATTATAATGACTCACTTGTAATATGGAATATAGAGTATGGATTGAATTATATTTTGAATATATAAATACTAATATCTCTTGGAAAAGACAAATAGATGATAACTTATAAAAAAAAATACTAGATAAAATCAGATAACTTATAAAAAAAATACTAGATAAAATCAGATATAATATATCAGTTTATAATAAGATTTCTTAATAAACATAAATTGTTGATCTTGAATTTCTGAAATATAAGGAATTTCAGCATCAGCCGTTTCGATTTATTAAAGATATGGAATTTAATAGAAAGACTTGAAATATTGATTCTAATAAATGCCAATGATGAGATTTACATTAAAAGTAATTTTCAGTTTTATAATTCAACAGAAGGATTGAGAAACGTGTTATTTGATTAGTCAAAATAATTTGGACGCAGCATTGTATTGAAATAACATTGCACGTTTGTCATTACACAAAAATATTACTTTGCCCTGTTTGGTAAAATTTTACCAGCGCATTCACCAAACCCTATAAAATGCCCATCACCTTGACAATACCCAGTCAACACCACTTCATCACCATCTTCGATAAACTTTCGTTTAACACCAGCCTCAAATTCAATCTCATTTTGTCCGTTCCATGTGATTTCTAAGAGGGAACCAAGCGAGTCATCGGTCTATTAATCACACGAAAAAAAAAAAACGTGTAAGCAAATCGTATTTAAATAAAAAACTTTGTTCTTTTTCACAACCAAAAGTATAAAATACCTGGCCACTGATTGTTCCGGTTCCACACAAGTCTCCCGGACGTGTGTTACATCCATTTATTGTGTGATGAGCCAATTGTTGAGTAATTGACCAGTACATGTATTTGAGATTTGAGCGGGTTATGGTCTTATAATCGTTACTTCCCGATGCTAATTTATGAAATATAATCACTAAGTTTTTAATCTAAAATTAATATTTGCTGTTACTGATTCCTTACGCTTTAATTTCACTTCTAAATTGATATTATAAGCAGATGGTCCTCGTTCTTGTAGATACTCTAATGGCGGAGGGACCTATTGATAGAACAATCAAGAAAAAAAACAAGTATATTATAATGAATGCTAGAGTGATTAGTTAATACATACTTGTTGTGGTCCTTGCACCAAAAAGGGTTCTAATGCTTCAAGGGTGACTACCCAAGGAGAAATACTAGTCCCAAAATTTTTACCAAGAAATGGTCCTTTTAAATTATTGAAATTCACATTTAGAAAAAGGCGAAAAACTATAATTTATCCTTCCCAATATATATTACCTAAAGGTACGTATTCCCAAGCTTTTTGAAATTACATATAAATCCAAACAAATAAATTAAACCAAAATATATCGAGATAATATTCATTTTATCATTACAAGCATTATTTACATTGGATATCTCGAGCTATATAAAAAAGAGAAAATAAATATTAACAAAATGCGGGTTTGTTAATAAGAAACATAATAATGTGGTCATTTACTTACCACTCCAATCGTTCAGTAAAACTATGCCAAAAATATGATTTTTAGCTTGCTCAATCGAAATTGGTTCACCGAGCTCATTACCAACTCCGACAAAAAATGCCTATATGTAATGTTTTAGACTTACATTAAATTAAATTGATTAATAAATTGAATTTTAATCGTGTACCATTTCTAATTCATAGTCCAATTTCAAAGAAGGGCCAAAGACCGGAGGCTGATCCTTAGCTGATAATCTCTGACCATTTGGTCTCTTAATATTTGCGCCTGATAAAACAATCGAGGATGCTCGACCATGATATCCAACTGGTAAATGAACCCTGTGATCAAAAGGGAAAAAATACAGAAAAGAAAAAAATAACCAAAAATAAAGAAAAGAAAAATTTTCAATTTACCAATTTGGCATCAATGCGTTATCTTTTCCACGAAACATACTCCCAACATTAGTGGCATGTTCTTTAGACGCATAGAAATCCGTATAATCACCAATTGTAGCAGGCAAATGTAATGTAGCGTCTTTTTGAGGAGTAAATGCTTTTAAGCGTAATTCGTGATTATCACGTAATTCGGGGGTATCTGCCGAAAGAATGTATTGGAGGAATTTTCGTGTTGCTTGCCATACTGGTTTTCCAAGTGACATGAACAGGTTCAAAGATGGCTGAGAATTCAAGTTTATCTTATTAGTTCAATTGATAAAAAGTGAGTTTGAACATATTAATTTTAATTACCTGTGAGAGGACAGACGCGGGATTCTTTAATTCTGGTACATGTTTCTCGAATAATGAGGTGATAGATGGTAGATCAAGAATTTGATCACCGATGGCAACTCCAATTCGTGGAAATTGCTTTTTTTAGGAAATGAAATTGTTGAATTATCGATTCTATCAATTCAAATTTTAAAAACCTTATGACTTTAACAGTTGAAATCATGAAATTTGGAAAAACTATTATGAATGTTCTGAAATTCAGCCAACGTCTCCAATTCCCTTTTTCTCATAAGAATAAAAATGAGTACATTATTAGCAGTAGAGAATACGCCGTATGGCAAGTTTTCCAGTGGAAAATGCGAGTCTGACGAGATTTCAATGAAAGACTTCATTATTATCGAGGTGATGATTCAAGTTCTTTATTATCGTGGGAAAATAATCAAATATTTATAGCCTAATATAGTCGCGCGAATAATTTCATGTGAATGATCATATGACAGAAAAAATATGCCGTTGATTCATTCTTCCAATGATCCTGCAGGGAAAATCAATATTTAATTTTCTAAATAATAAGTATTAATTGTCTAAATTATAATTATATAAACCCAAAAATACAATAAAAAATAAAACACACGTGTATTGCTAAATTAGTAAGTAATATTGTTGGTGGTAGTGGACACTATCAAAAAATATTCTAATAGTAATAATAATAATAATAATAATAATAATAAATAATAAACAAATAAATAATAAGTAGTAGTAATATTTATACTTGATTTATGATAATGATTTTGTTTGAGAAATATTACGGGGAAAAAAATCCTATTATGGAAAGTATTATATGATTGTCTGTCTATTCTCACTTTAATTGACAGGAAACAATTGATTGATTAAGCGAGGCTTTGTTGTGGTGATTGCTGTGGTTGTTCCTGTCTGGAACTTTGATCTTTTAATGCTAGCAGTTGTTTGGAGCGGAATGCTTCATAGTGAATTTGGGCTGTAGTCTCAATGAGATCTGATAGATGGGTCCTATTTGATTTGTTATTAAGGATAGTGTATCGTTAATAGAGAATAAAAGAATGAGAATTCATATTGATAATATTTATTATTTTTACCTTGTTAGGAAATTTCTGAGGTGAACAAACTCGCAGTGATTTTCATTCTCGACTAAATTCGATAAAAATAGCACGAATTTAATTAGTCAGGCAAGAGTATAGCAAATATACACGCGTAATATAGTCTATTTACCATTGATTACACCCCATCTGTTGCGTCGTCCGCGAACAGACTTGCCATCAATAATTACATTCTTTTCCGATCCCACAATGGCAAACGGGATCAATGACTAGAAAAAGATATATTTTTATATCACATTAACGAAAACTGTTTCTTAATTTGATTTTTTTAAGATAATTTAATTAAAATACCTTGATGCTTTCATTAAGAGCTCGCTCATTTTCATCAAGTTCATCGCTATCGTAAGGATATAACTTAATGTTATGATGAGCCAATTCCGACTTAATCTAGTAATATAAAAATATTATAAGTCAAACAATGATTAGAATTATTGGAACAAGAAAAATATACTCCGGAAAAAATCTGTCAACAGAAACACAAACCCTCTGTTTGAATGATTCCCTTTCTTGCAATGTTAACGAATCCGATTTGGCGATTACAGGAACTACGTTAACAACTTCGGAGAGTTTTTTCAAGACAACAATATCAATTGGCTTAAGACTGAGGAAGAATAGCATTTATTAATAATCTGAACATTAAGCGAAATAAACTTAAATTATTAATGAATGTAGAATATTATACTTACGCGTGCCCAGTGGGTGCAATGAAAAACAGACAGCAATGAATTCTTGTGTCTTGAATATAACGTTCACGCATCGCGGTGAGTTCTTTTCGAAGATAGGCTGAATGCTGATCTTTGATATACTTGATAATTGGTTCCCAACTATTTTCATAATACTCAATCAGCATGTGTGTATAAATAAGATTATATAAACTATTAATGACAAGAAACTGACCAATTTTCATTGTTGACTTGATCACCGTAGCCGGGTGTATCCACGATATTCAATCTCAAACGAATCCCATTTTCCTCAATCACTAATTGACAAGAAATTAATAGATTTTACGTTAGAATACTTTCTATAAAATTTCACCGCAAAAAAAGATGACATACAATGAGATACTGTTTGAATTTCCGTTGTTTGCCTAAATGGTTCTTCGACATTTACGCGACCTTTACTATCAATGAGGTGAGCAGCGAAAATGGTATTGATAAGAGTTGACTTTCCGAGACCAGTTTGACCTTTTTTTAAAAGATGCAAGATTAACTTAAGGTAAATGACAGAAATCAAATCTTTCGTTTAGTAGATAATTGACAGTCTTACCGACGACAATGATATTAAACTGAAAACCACGTTTCAACAGCTTCTTTTCGATTTGTTGTGTGATGGAATCAAAACCCACGTAGCCATTGAGATTAATCTATGTTTCAATAAAATAATCTACGCATTAATATTTCCGTTTTCAAAGCTACAAGTTTGCATCGTCAAAAGATGAAACCAATTTCTACTTGCTTTTTGAGGTTCGGCTACAGCTGCCATATCTAAAATGTCAATTTAATATTCTATATAGTCTATTTGTATTTTAATTGAGATGTTTCTTAGATTCCGAGAAAGTAGGAGAAAGAGCGTATTAGGGTAAGTGTTTATTCTCACTCAGTATATTAAAAAGAGAGTACAGTTTATTGATATGATAATATAATAAAGTGTCGTTGTTTTTGATGAAAGCAAATAAAAGCTGGAGAAAATAACCTATTAATTATCGTTATTATTATTATTAGATTTTTCAAACATATAATATAAACACGTGCCGATTTTCGAATTTCACAACAGATTTGTTAATTTCTTACAGCATTGAACGAGCGACGACAGAAATCGTATTGGTTCTACAACAAAAATTTTTATTTTTATTCCATTATTCTATGTTGTGTTTGTGTAAATCAAAGACTTTTGGCAACAGGTGTAATTTATCTGCATATCGATGTTGATTATGATTATATTGAATTCACATTTGAATTAATTTCTTTATAACAAGATTTATTTAGGTAGCTGCGATAAATAAATGATCGATTATTATTTATTCTGAAATAATAATATATGATAGATACATCGGAATGTAAAAAGATTTAAAGGGGAATCATATAAAGGGGAATCATATAAAGGGGAGTTATTTAAAGGGGAATCATTTAAATGTTATATTTCTTTATTCGTGTGTAATTTGAAGGGATGAATTAAAATAAACTAATTATTCAAAGAAAAATCACCAATCAAAAAAAAAAAAAAACAGTAATAACAATTACCATAAGAGTCTAAAAAAAATGTTCAAACTACTTAAAATCGGTAACGCCTACTCAAATGATGTCAACTTTAGAGTCAAGCTTCGATGCACCAACATCATTAATTAATTCTTCTTTCTTCTAGAACGCAATGGTGCAATCTTTCGTCCCGCTATAATTGGATCCAGTGCTGCTGCACTCACGTTAGCATTATTCGGCGTAGCATCTTGGAACATGTTCCCATTTCCAAAGGTTGCATTATTTCCGGGAAACGGATTGGTAGCAGGATTTAATTGCTGGTTGAATGGAAATGTCGGAGGAGCAACATTATTACTAGGAGCCCCATTAACAAATGGCATTACATTAAATCCAGATACATCTGTTGTTGCTTGTTGTGGTTGGAAAGCAATAAATCCAGTTCCATTTGTTGGTGGCTGTTGTTGGAAAGCATTAAATTCACTTCCATTTGTTGATGGCTGTTGTTGGAAAGCATTAAATTCACTTCCATTTGTTGATGGCTGTTGTTGGAAAGCATTAAATTCAGTTCCATTTGTTGATGGCTGTTGTTGAAAAGCGTTAAATTCAGTTCCATTTGTTGATGGCTGTGGTTGAAAAGCAATAAATTCAGTTCCACTTGTTGATGGCTGTGGTTGAAAAGCATTAAACTCAGTTCCATTCGTTGATGGCTGTGGTTGAAAAGCATTAAATTCAGTTACATTCGTTGATGGCTGTGGTTGGAAAGCAATAAATTCAGTGCCACTTGTTGATGGCTGTGGTTGGAAAGCAATAAATTCAGTTCCATTTGTTGGCTGTTGTTGGAAAGCATTAAATTCAGTTACATTCGTTGATGGCTGTTGTTGGAAAGCATTAAATTCAGTTACATTCGTTGATGGCTGTTGTTGGAAAGCATTAAATTCACTTCCATTTGTTGATGGCTGTTGTTGGAAAGCGTTAAATTCAGTTCCATTTGTTGATGGCTGTTGTTGGAAAGCATTAAATTCAGTTCCATTTGTTGATGGCTGTGGTTGGAAAGCATTAAATTCAGTTCCATTTGTTGGCTGTTGTTGGAAAGCATTAAATTCACTTCCATTTGTTGATGGCTGTGGTTGAAAAACATTAAATTCAGTTCCATTTGTTGATGGCTGTTGTAAAGGAAGAAACCCGGATCCATTTATTGATGGTAATGAAAATTGAAATGGATCAATTTGTTCGGTTTCATTAGTTACTATTGATGAATGTGTTCTTTTAATTTTGGATTGACTTCTCTGTGTAGTGGATCTTGATGTGAATTGTGGTGGAACTGATGACGATTGAAAAGACGAATTACCGAATTTAATGTTTGGATCAAGATTGAAATTTAAATCTGCATTCATTGAAAAAGGTATAGCGGCAGAATATGTTTCTATAGATGTAGTTTCTGATTGGATATTACTGTCAGTTATTGCAACTGATTGTGTTGGAGTATCCACTAACATTGGCACATCATCAGGCGTGCTTGTCGCGTTATTAATAATTGAAATTTCAGCAACATTTTGTTCACCGGCAGTCTCTCCACCAGCTGCACCAGTAGCAACATCAGCTGCGCCCGTAGTTGTAATTTCTGATGTCGTAGGTAGGAAAATATTTGGTGTTTCTGCTACTTTTTGTTCTTTATTAGTTGAAAAGAACTCAGCTGGTGGTGATATCGACATTGCTGAACCAGGTACAGCAGGTGAAGACGGTCTTATTGGCGTCATATATCCTGAATTAGCTATCGGAACTTCTGAAGGAGCTGTGACCGTCTCACCATTTTTATCTGTCTCTTCTGTAGTGGTCGTTATTATTGTCTCTTCATGTTGAACTGAGATACTTTCCGAACTTGAATTCATTTCCGTATTTTGCGGTGCAAAATTTGCCGTTGATGAAATCTTATTTGCCCATGATACATGTTTAGCTGTATTTGATGCCTTTACTGTTGCTGTTGATGTAGTCGGCGATTGCTTTGATTTCTTAATAGGTGGTTTTAGAGACGTAGAATCATCTGTGAATTCTTCTACTTTAGATGTTGATGCAGTATTAAAACTTTCTGTAATTATTGGCGAAGCTGACGATGCACCAATATTATTATTCTCAATATTTGCGACTATCGTTTTTTCCTTATCTTCTTCTTCATCCGAAGAAAAGTTTGCACTAATAATATTCGGTTGTCTCTTTCTTTTGGTAGTCGACGTTTTTGTTGATGTAGATGAAGCGATTGTTGTTTCGATAACAACTGATTTTGTGCTCGTCTTTACACTTCTTGGCCTCATTTCATTCTCCTCCTGCTTATCTAATGATGATGCTGAGTGGTCTAATTTCTTGATTTTTGTAGCTCTCTTGGAATTACCTTCGTTTTCGATTTTATCACGAGATCTCTTTTCTTGAGTAACTTCATCTTTCTTACTATGTACAGCAATTGGTTGTTGTCTATCAATGGGTTGAAGCGTTTCCGTTGTTTCACCAACAATACCAGCACCGATACCGTTATTTTTATTGATAGAAATATCCGTAACACGTGATGAAGAAACTGATATTGGAGACGTCATTTGATCTCTGTATGTTGGCAATAATGATTCCAAAGGTGTTCCAGATGGAATAATTATATCGGAAGGTGGTGTAGGCGTAGCAGTACGAATAGTAGTAGGTGACGTAGTAGATGCTGTGGATAATTCCAACGATGTAGTTAACGTAGATGAAGATGCTTCTTGCGATCCAGATGAAGCCTCATTAGAAACTCTCGAACTAGGAGGCGAAGGTTGAGGAGATTTTCGCGACGGTAATTTCCTTCTTGTGGAATATCGAGTCTTGGCAAGTGGATCATCTTTAGGAGGTGCGAGAACTCTATACATTTCCCTATAAGTAGATTCTGCCCTTACATATTTAAAATCAGGAGGATAATATAACTTTTTAAATTTCGGCTTTGGTTTCGTGTCATCTTCAACTTTCCTTTTCTTAAGTCGTAATTTCCTCGTACTTGGATTTGCTATTGTCCTATTTGATCCATTAACCACTACTTCAGAGTATTTTTCTTGCATTGATGTTGATGATGACGGTTCAGCAGGCTCGATTTCTTTTTCTTTACCCTTTTCTTTCTTTTTCCCGATCTCCATCTCTGTATTAGTAGTTGATACTTGTACTGAATTGCTAGTCTCTCCCATAAAATCTGTCTGTGTTGAGACTGATACGGCGTTTGCTTGAGTTTGAACTGATTGCTCATATTGTCGATTAAAAAGAGGCTGCTGTTGCTGTCTTGGAAAACCAAACACGCGATATAACCTAACCATTTGCATCATTAGCCATCCCCCAATACTTCCAAGGTTTCGTATTAGATGATGATGATTATTGTTGTTATTGTTATTATTATTATTATTATTATTATTATTATTATTATTATTAGTAGTTTGATAAGGGGTTGCATCGACACGCTGACGAGCATATCTCATGGGTCCTGTTTCATCGCCACCAGGGTTGTTGCTAATTCCCGGAGTTCTTGGTGGCTCATACCTTTGACTAACACCATCAAACATTGCTTGTTGAAAACAAGCATTATTAGATGGCAATGAATTATTATTTTCAGGTTGAATTAAGAGCCTCTGGCTGCTGGTTCCCGGAACGGTGGTAATGTCGTTGGAAACGGATTCTTGAGGCACAGACATTTTTCGAATCTTTTTTCTGCTCAATATTTATTGTTGCCGCTGCTATATTGTTCTTATTGCGCGAAATTTAATCGTTTTATTTCAGTAGAAAATTTTTTAAATCCAAAACCTTTATTTTCAGATGCGATTCGTGTATATACATATACCTTTCACTACGGCACATTCGAATCAAAGATGCGCGTAAATTCTCTCGTTTGTAGCAAAAGTTAGGACTCCTAGTTTTTATTGTTTTTGCAAGAATTTTGTACACACACACGCACATCAACTTTATCATCATCATCATCATCATCATCGCTGTATATATAACTCGGATGTACAAGAAGACACTTATTTTATTGGTTGGAATTAATTATATGATTTTTGATTACATAATTATGAAATTAAGCCAAATTCCGCCAAAATTATATTATTAGAAACCTAAAAGTACACGACATATTGAAAACCCACCACAAAATTCCCATTTCTACTCTACATACTCTTTTCACCATCTCTCAACACCTGTTCGATAGTGAACCGAGATGGCTGTTGTGATAACTTCAGCTGTAAAATGTCTCCAATCTCATCACACGCTTTCAAGAAATAATCGAGATCTTGTTTTGTGTGTGCGGCAGAAACACAGAAACGTGCACGCGATGAAATTACAGGGGTAGCTGGGTATCCAACTACTACTACGGCAATGTTTCGTTTTAGGCATTCACGCGAAAACGCACTGAAAATATTGAAAAAAGTTTTAATTAATAAATCTCTAATAATTAATCAAAGAGCGAAATAATCTTCGTAAATAAAAAAACACATACGGAATTTTCGCTGGATTAAATAACAGTAATGGAATAACCGGTGAATTATTATCACCGTAGGTAATGAATCCCAACCGCTCTAAATTCAAGTTCAGATAACGAGCATTAAAAGCCAATTGACCTAACCGTTCTTGACCTTCGTTTGTCCCGTCCTCAC
Source organism: Ambispora gerdemannii (assembly GCA_910591945.1). Classification (NCBI taxonomy): domain Eukaryota; kingdom Fungi; phylum Glomeromycota; class Glomeromycetes; order Archaeosporales; family Ambisporaceae; genus Ambispora; species Ambispora gerdemannii. The sequence goes on along the minus strand of CAJVPL010000778.1, from coordinate 7,664 downwards.
CCATAATGATCTTCATTGACGAGTAAATTTGTTGCGCCACTAATGGTGTAATGGATTCCGCGTAAATAGGTGCATGACATTGAAGACGCAAGTGATCAATTATATCTTGATTTGCTGCTATGTATCCACCGGCAGCACCAAAAGATTTCGTGAATGTTCCCATTAGAATATCGATGTCGTTCGGGTCGACACCAAAATAATCACATACACCTCGTCCACGTGATCCTAAAGCACCAATACTGTGAGCTTCATCGAGATACAAGTAAAACTTGTAATAAATTAAAAATGATAAACAACGAAAATTAAAAAAAACCCCATAATAAATTATTGATGATGCTAATATCGAGAAATATTACTTTATATTTTCTCTTTAGTTCAACTATTTTCGGGAGGTTACAAATTGTCCCTTCCATCGAATAAAGTCCCTCTACCACCACCAAAATCTTTTTCCACGGACGATGTGTACGCGGTTGTCCTTGACTAATGCATTCTTTTAATAGAGCTTCCAAAGCTTCCATGTCATTGTGTTTGAATACGCGTATAAATGCACCACTAAGACGGCTGCCAAACACTAAACTACTATGATTATGTTCATCGGAAATAATTAGGCTTCCTTTGGAAACTAGTGCTGGTAATGTTGTACTATTTGTAGCGTATCCCATCGATACTATTATCGCTGATGGTTTTCCTATGAATCTCGCTACAAGCGATTCAGCTTTCTGATGAATATCTAAAGTGCCTATATAACAAACAAGTATTTAATAAACAGGTAACGCTCAATAAATCAAGTCATTCAATAACAATAAAACATACCAACTTCAGCTCTAGGACTACAAGGAGCAATTCCATATTTTCTAATCGTGTTTTCGACCGCGTCAGCGCATGCACCCTCAGATTGTGCAAATCCCAAATAATTATAACTACTCAAATTTAAGCATTCCTTTATTTGACCAGTAAGTTGAAATGTCTTGCAATAATCCTTTGTTTCCCTATCAAGTAATTTGATTTGTCTTCCAGGTACTCCGGTTACTGGACGACTGAAACAATCGTTAATCCTTAATTTAAGACGACGAACATAAAAATTGTCAAAATCAGAATTTAGTGGCGCGTAACCCTAAATTAAGAGTTAATAACGTGATGTTGGTTAAAAAGTCTTGAAATGCGTGATTTGTATAATCTTTACACGCATGCTGTTATAAAACTCACATTTTGTTCTCTCAAGTGTTTATAGTTTGCCTTTTTAAATCTCATTCCAAAAAAATCTCGCAAATGTCCAAAACATATTAGCACCAAATACGACAAATAAGTCGTAAATAAAAAATAATATGGTGGTTCCTTTTCTATCCGACTTTCATATTGCTTTGGTTTCCTTGACAAAGGCTCATGATTTGAAAAGTTATTGGTAGATTTTAGCTTGGTTTCAGCCCCCAAATTTTCAGCAAAGCTTTCTGGCGTAAGATAGTATTGCTGTGGTGACTCTTTAGCCAAATCGCCCTTTCCCATCTTTAGTATTCTTATCTCTGAACTCCCTTAAGCTGAAAGTTGTCTAGTGGCATATAAAGTTTTTTACTGGCATCTAGATAAATTGTTGATCACACTCGCACAAATAAAATATTTTTGTGTTTCGCTATAGTAATCCAAGTATTCATGAATCGTGCAAGTTCTTTGGCTTCACAACTTGTAATTCTGCATATTTTTCATAAAAATTGTAAGTTTTTGTTTGCTTACTGCTTCATATCATTCTTTAAAATATTTAGGCCGTTGTAATTCATCGTCGGAAATTCGGTGGCCGGTTTTCTATATTGAATAGGCCAGATAAATACAATGCCTTAAATTTGGAAATGGTTAGGAGTATTACACCACAGCTACAGGTATGGTGAGGTTAGCTGATGGTATGGCTTTTACTTATTTGTTGGTCTCTTTTGTTGCCTCTTTTTTCGCTATATTACATTACTATGTAGCTTTATTTCTCAAATAGTACTTATTGTATTAATACTGAGCTTATAAGAAATTGATCTTTTGATTTTGTAAAAAAAGACTGGCTTTCGCGTATATAGACTTGATGTTGGATCAATACTGTTTTTATTTGAACATTGCATTATGCAAATTTATTTTTTAAGATACGTATTTTGATGAAATCTTCGATTTTTCAGTTTCTTTAATAAGCTCATTTTCAAGGTCTTTTGTCTATATGTCAGAAATGAAGGATCATTATATAATAAAATAAAAATTATTCATATTAACAAAAAGAAACAATATATTTTATCATTACACAATCAAACAAATAATAATAACAATATTACTGTTATTATTCAAAATTTAGGCGTGGAATGAGTCAAATCTATGTAAAGTTATTATACTTAAAGCGACCGGGGCTAAGGCCTTTTGCGCAGGAGGTGACGTGAGAGGTAAGTTGCGTCATATATACATTTATCTTTAAAATTAGATTTTATTAATACATATTTATATTAAATAGAGGTAATTAAACTTGCACAAAAAGAAAAACAAGATGGAGAAAATAATATTAATAATAATATAAGAGCCGCGACATTTTTTGAAGAAGAATACCAATTAAATCATCTTTTGGCAACTCTAGATAAACCATTTGTTGCATTGATGAATGGGATAACAAGTAGGCGTATTACTGCATCTATTTAATTTCGAGAAATAACATTTATTTGATGAATCAATATTCAAAATCATTTTAATAAAAAGTGGGTGGGGGCGTTGGACTTTCTGTTCACGTGCCATTTCGCATAGCAACCGAAAACACCATATTTGCTATGCCTGAAACACAAATCGGATTTTTTCCTGATGTTGGTGGATCATTCTTCCTGCCAAGGATGGATGGTGCGACAGGAACTTATTTAGCGCTGACAGGAACGCGATTAAAAGGGATCGATGTTTTGTATGTAATGTCGAAAATTAATCAATTTTATTTGAGTATGAACGTTATTTCCTATTTAATGATCGTGATACGGGATTAATAGTCAATCTGGAGTTGCTACACATTATATACCCTCTGAGCGTCTTCCTCACTTGGAAGAACGACTATGTGAATTAGAAAGTGATGATCACGAAGTAATAAACGCGGCTATTGAAGATTTTGTCGCAGAACCTGATAAAGAAATGCGGTATTCGCTTTTTGGCGATATTCGAAGTGCTATTGACCGGTGAGAACTATAGTGCATAAAACAAAGAAGTTTATCTTAGTATATACTAAGTAAGTTATTTATTAGAATATTCAGTCTTAATACTGTCGAGGAAATAATTGCCGCACTGGAAAAAGAGAATACTCCCTGGGCACAAGAAACCAGAGATACTATTTTGAAAATGTCGCCTACTAGTTTAAAGGTTACATTACATTTAATGCGTGTCGGAAAGAAACTCAGTATCGCTGATTGTTTTAGCATGGAGTACCGATTAGCTCAAAAATTTTTGGTAATTACAAAAATATTTTTTTAAGTTTTCTTAAAGAAATTCAATATACATATATCATACAGGAAAAATCGGACTTTGCAGAAGGAGTAACTGCGCGCCTTATAGAAAAACGAGACAACCCAAGCTGGAGTCCACCAACGCTAGAACAAATATCCAATGCCGAAATCGAAAACTTTTATTTCAAATCACCCGCACACTCGGATATTCTAAACCTACTAAACCCGCGCACATTTCTCCAATACCCACACGCGAAATTCGGTCTGCCAACCGAATCAGATATTAAAAAAGTCGTCACTGGGCAGAATCGCGATGTTGGTCCATTGGCAATGACCAAAAAAGAGATTGTGGATTTCTTTTTGAAGGATCGAAAGGGAAAGATTGGGACTCGTGAAAAGGTGATTGAAGTGTTAGACCGAAAGACGAGGAGCGCTAATGATGGGAGTGAGTATGTTCGGTGGGTTAATCATGACGATGTTTTTGATAATGATACAGAACAAAGGTAATAATTGAATCAATCTTCACTGTAAACACAAGAGCCTAAGTCATCTATTCGCTTTAATATAATTTATTAACTTTATTATTTTTTTGTCATTATTAATAGAAATAAAATCTGATAAATCATTGATATAATTAATCATTAATAAGAATGAAAATACAAAATTGAATTCAAATGTTAACGTTTATCTAAAAAAAAAAAAGTCGCTAAAATTCAAACGTACAATGAATATTTTCGACTAAATGTTAGAATGCACGGAATGCAGTGTTTCGGAAAAAAGGGGGGGCGAAACATTGCATATCAACAACTACATACACCCCTACAGTATATTACCGGAAATTTATGTCGATCATTTAATTAACTCGTATTATTAAAAAACAAACAATTTAATAAAAAGAAACTGTTGAATATATATTGGTTCAAATTTGAGAACCTACAAATTAATAGGATGTACTTTTTCCATTGGCATTAATAATCTTATTTACATGTCTAGGTAAACTTAAAATTAATTTGCACAAAGTTTCTAGATCAATACTCACCCATTCCTCTTGTAACATACTAATTAATTCTTGCTTTGATATAGATAAAGGTCTCCTTTTTCAAAGTTGGTGATCCAAAATATCTCACAGATGTTTGATCAGATTGAGATCAGGACTTTGATCAACCCAATCTAAAAGCCAGATATCATGTGTTGACATTCATCAAGTTGTATAGGATGAGATATGATATAATACATCAGCTTGTCGAAATGTAGAGTTTGGATATTGAGTACAAAGTAATTAGCAAGAATATTAACATATACATCCAAATTTATGATTTCTTTTACTAAAGAATCAACTCCATTCCAATTAAAACAATTCCAAAATATTACAATCTTTATCAAACTTAATAATAAGTTTAATAAGTCTTGATAATATATTGTCATCATATTTTTATCTAGTTATCTAACTCAAAAAGTACAAATCTGAATTTATTAAATTTGATAATATTTTTCTATTGTATTTTTCAATTACATTTCTCCTAATACTAATTTAATTAACAAAGTTCTTGAATTGAAGTTAAAAGAAATTTTTTTCTTGAAATATAATATTTAAATTCTATTTTATTTAAGTATTTGCAAATAATATTAAAATAATAGATAGTGTTGAGTTTGTTATTTAGTTCATTTGTGATTTTTTGTTAAGTGAAAAAAGAACTGATTTTTTAAAATAATTCATTTTAATATACACTTTTCATGATTGATCAGAGTTTTTGGTTGATTAAAATACTTTTTAAAATATGGTGAGTTGGTTTTTTTATAATGTTTAATGATATTATAGATTATTGCTTGAGAAATTTATTGCTTACAAATATATTAGATATATATAATAACATTCTCAAATACCAGTTCAAAAAATCAGATAAAACATCAATAAAAGAAATAAAAGAAGAAATAAAAATAATAATAAAAGAAATAAAAGAAATATTTGAGGTACAAAAAAATAATAGAAAATCAAGATATTGTTATCAGAAATATAAACAAAATCAAAATAAATTTGGTAATCATCAAATTAGAATGGCAGATCTTTTAAATATATTTTTTCATGTACTAATTTTTTTATTTATTTGTTTAATTATAATTATATTAATAAAATATTAATAAAATAAAATATTGTTTGAAATATCTATTGATTTGATATCAAGAATTAAATTTTGAAAGCTTTCTAATATTGTACATATACTTGTAAAAGATGAATTAGCAAGATAATTAATATTATTATTATTTTATCTTACATTATCTTTTCAATATATATTTAATCTTAAAAATGCAATAATATCTTTTCTACTATTTTATTTTTCTTTTCTATATTTTATTATTATCCAATAGCAATAATTAATATTTTTATCCAATTATTTTTTATTTTTATCACATTATAGTAATTTTATATTAATTTATATTTTATATCTTATTAATACTTTATTTTAAGCTCTTGTTACATTAATTTAATTAGTGACATATAGATTTTACACAAATTTCTTTTTAATATTACACAATAATTATTATGTTCCAACATGTTGTAAATCTATACTTTTATTGATTTCACTTTGTAATTTATATATAAATAACATATAGATCAGCATAATTCAAATTTACTATATATGTAATATGAGAATTAACTTAAAATAAACTAAGAAAATTATATTCTGATTTTAACTTTGTTTTTTTTGTTTCTTTTATTCACTTTATTTTTGTTTGTTTGTTTTATATTCTTGTTTTCTTATTATTTTTCTATTGTTTTTTTCTTTGTTTATCTTTAATTTTTGTTTTAAGTTCACTTTTTTATTATTATTATATTATTTATCTCTTGTCACTTGTCATTACACTTTTACTCTAATTTATATCATATATTTAGTTTTAGCATTAATTTATTATCACTTAATATATTCAATATTTACTTTAAATCTATATATTCTTGTTAATTTATTGTTATTAACCATCTACTATTATCAATTATATTATTCTTATTTAAAATTTGTCATGAATACAGTTATTATTAGTCATTTCTAAATATTCTCATACATAAGAACTAGAAATAGTAGTAGATTTTTGGTGTTCTCTCTGTGGATAACTTTTTGAAAAGAAATCTATATCATCATTATCAAACTGAATAAACAGATTATTCAAGTCAAAGTCATTCATCAATATAATCTTCTTAAAAACACATTAGTATCAAAAAAAGTACCTTCAAAAAAAGAAGATAAATTATATTAACTTGTCAAAACTTTATATATTGAAACTGTAAATAATCAAAATAATAAATCTATCAAAGAACAACTCTATAACTAGTTACTTATATATACAAAATTATCAAAAAATTAAATATTCTACTATTTAAAAAACTTATTAACTGATGTTGCTGCATTCGTACAAAAAAGACGTGAATATTCACAACAAATAATATCATACAAGCAAAAATTAAAAACAAATTCATCTGCATCATCATCATCATCATTATCATTTAAAATAATAACTCATCCACTAACACCACATCAATTAACAGTTCAACAACCTTCTACACTGAAAGTAAAAACTATTTTTCTGATTGGCTAACAAGAGCCAAATAAAACACTATTACCAATTAAGAAGAATAACTTTTAACATCAACAAAATCTATTTTTTCATCCACTCTAGCATATTCATTATTTAATTCAAATTTTGATAATAACAACAAAAATAAGGTAATACTTGTTCAAAATAATTCATTATCAGAAGATGAATTAAAAAATTCAGCAAACACTATGAATCAATAATAACTTTAATAGCAATAACAACTTCAACAACAACAGCAATAGCAATAGCAATAATAACAATAGCAATAATAACAATAACAATAGCAACAACAACAATAGTAGCAATCATTATTACAACAACCAGATTCATAACATCAGAAAATTTTTGAGAACACAGTTTTGCACAGATCTTTGGGTCCAAAAATCTGCACAAAACTTCGAACCTGGCAACAATTGGTAAAGAAAAAAATTTAAAAATCTGTGCAGATCTGCAACAAAATGTAGATCTGCGCAGATTTTTTAAAATTTTTTTTAAAATTCTGCGCAAAACTTCGCAATGTCAGTTTCAAGTAGCAGTAGCAATTTCAAGCAGCAGTAGTAGTAGCAATTTCAAGTAATAGTAGAATTCATAGATTAAATAATAGTAAAGAATATTTATTTTATTGTAAAGTATATA
>CAJVPL010000777.1:0-20270 GCA_910591945.1 Ambispora gerdemannii | reverse complement strand
CTTCTGCTATATAAATACTGTTAAAAGAACTGGAATAACAGTATTAACTAATTAATCTATACAGTATTACTAAATATAGTTATATATGTGAAACATTAATATTCATGTAGGATATTTGTGATCAAAATTGTAAATCTCAGATTTAGAGTGATAAAAATATATAAAAATAAGAAAAAGAAAATAAATATGATATTTAGAATATAAATATAAAATTTAGGATAATAAAATAAAAGTAAGATAATTATATGATTGGATAAAAATAATAATAATCAGGTAATAAATTAAGAAAAAGAAGATTTTATATAATCAAAGAAAAATTATTGAATTAGAAAAATTTATGTTATTATAGTAATATTAGTAAGTTTAATAATACATTTTTCTTTTAAATTACATATAATACATATTTTATGAAATTCTTGTTAATAATTTTTATATCAATAATAATAATATAAATATAAAATATATTATCAATTTTGATACTTTTCTTCTATTTTATTCTCAAATTTGATAATTTGTATAATTTTTATATATTATAAATAGTATTTTCCAGTATATAATAAAGTTCTCTAACTTTTTGATTTACAAATATGTGATACTTGAACAAGTTATTTATGAATAATTCTTTTAGAATAATAAAATTTAAAATAATAATATTTTTTAATTGAAATTATTTTTGAAAATTTTTGTGATTTTAATTCAAATTATAAGATTTAATTAATTCAAAAGCTTAATTTATTAACTTTTTGATTGAATTAGATTAATTTTGAATTACAATTATTGGTTCTAATTTATTATTTTTAATATATTATTTTAAATAATCTCTATTGTATAGATTTTTAAGAAATTTTACATTTATTATTCTTAATTAATAAGTACCTTTATTAAATTTTTTGTAAATATAAAATATATTTTTTATTTTTGTAAAAATTTTTCATAATATCAATATTGTATTTTTATTCTCTTTATTAAAACTTTATCTTTAATAAAGAAATTTTGTAAATATTTGTCTTGTTAATAAGATTTCTTTTATTTTTATTAAGATTTTTAAATATTTTGTTAAGTTAATATTTAGTTAATTTTTAATTTATCTATTATTGTACAAATTTTTTTATAATTTTATTTGTTATTATTTTTTGATTTTTTATTAGTTGTAACTTAAAATTTAATAAAATTAAAACTTGTTATCTATAGGTTAAATAAAATAATAAAAATTTATTGTACTTTATTATATTATTTAATTTTATTATAATATATTTTATTTGTTATATTTTATTGAACAATTAATTAGTTTATTCTTATTGAATATTTTGTATAATATATTTTATTGAACTATATTTATTTATATTTTTATTTGTTATTTATTTTTGGCTTATTATTTATTTGTATATTGTATATCAATATAATAAATATATTAAATTTTTGATAACTTGAACTATTGATTATTGAAATTATTAATCTTTAAAAATATTAAATTTTTGATATTTTGAACTATTAATCTGTTGAAATATAGAATTTTTATTAGTTTAGTATTACAGAAATTTAGAGATTTTTGCAACAATTAATTTTATATAAGTAACACTTCACTTGATAATAAAAATAATAAGTTTAATAACAAGTTTAATAAGAAGTTTTTAATTAAAAGTTAATAATAAGTCTATTTATTAAATACCTTATAATTACTCTTTAATTTTGATTATAAACTTGGAATAGTCTAGTAATATTATTATTATTATTTTTATATTATATACTTGTATAGTCTATGTGTAAAGCATTAATTGAGATAATAATAGTAAAAAGTATAATAATAAAGAAGCTTTGTTAATAAAACTATCTTGAACTTATCATATTTATAATGTATAATTTTCTTAAAAATAAACTTAATCTATTAATTCTTTTTATAACTATAAAAAGTGATTTATTTAAAAATCTTCTACTATATAAATACTATTAAAAAAATTGGAATAACAATATGCAAATAATATTAAAAATTTTATTTATTTTTATATAATCGAACAAATTTTGCTATTAATTTACATAAAATTCTATTTAATCTTTCAACTAATTTATTTATTTGTGTTTAATATAATAGTATTTTATTTGATAGTTTTAATATAATATTTTAATTAAATTATTTGTAAAAGTGATATCTTAATCAGATATTAATTTTTTTGAAAAATTATGTTAACAAATGATATCTTTATATAAAAATAATACAATTATTATTATTACAATATCTTTTATTATTTTGACTTTAGTTCATTTAGTATTATAATTAATAGCTATTATAATATATTTATTTTAATTATTGATAATTAATAGTAATTCAATTAGATCTATTTCAATCTTCTCAAAAGGTAATTGGATATTTTTCTTTATTTTACCTTTTTATTGATATATATTATAAGCTTTTATATAATTTTTAATATCTTAATATATTTTTGATTAATAGTAATTTTGTACAATTATATTATATATTATTTTGATTCAAAAATATTTAGAATAAGCTATTAAATAATACTTTTTTTACTTTCATAGATCTAATTACTTTAAGTAAAATATTTTTATCTTATTATTTTAACAAAATAATATTTTATTATTAACAAAGTAATTACAACTTTATTTTTTAATTTATATTATTTTTTCAAATTTAAATTTTCTGATAATTATAAGATATTCAAATAATTAACAAGTTAATAATATTTAATTAAATTTATTGTTTTTAGTTAGATTTAAGGTTACTTGCCAAAATCTCTTAGTGACTGTCTAAATTCTGTCGAAATTATAATAAACTATTAGTAAATAACCCGTCGAAATTCTGACGAATTTTGAAACCCGTCGTAACCGAAATTATGTCAAAATTCTAATTAACAATTAGTGTGTAACCTGTCAAAATTATGACGATATTTTTCTGAAAGGATTTAGACAAGCATCCTTAGTTAGATTTATTCAAAGTTAATTCTCTAGTTATTTATAAGAATTATAATCTTTTAGTTATTTGAATATAATTAATTTAAATAGATTCTTATTGAAAATATTGTAAAAGTGAATCAATATTTGTATATAAGTAATTAATATTATAATTATAATTTTATTTAAATTTACTATAGTATAATCTTATATATTATTATAATTATAATTTTATAATATTATTAATTATTTATTATATAAATTTATCGATAATTATGATTTGTTAACTAAATCTTTTAATATATTATAATTATTAATTATCATAAATAAAATATTGAATTATAGATATAATTTAAATTATTAAATAGTTCATATAATAACTAAATATTTTAATTTAGTTACATAATAATTTTTTTTATTTTGATTATTTCTTTTACTAGTATATACAACTATATGTTCTATTTTATTATTATTTTTTTGAGCTAAAATAGTATCAATTTCAAAACTAAAAGTATCAATAAATAATATAAATAATTTGTCAAAATCTGAATATATTAATATTGATGGTAAGATTAATTTTTGTTTTAGATATTTAAAAGCTTGTTAATATTTATTATTTTAATAAAATAGTTATTTTTTTACATTAAATAATGTAATAGATAGCAATTTTTGCAAATCTTTTATGAATTATCAGTAATAAAAAACAAATTCAAGAAAATCTCTTAATACTTTTAAATTATTTGATTTCAAAAAATTTTGAATTGCTAAGATTTTTGTTAAATTAAGTTAAATTTCATTTTTGCTAATAACATATTCAAGAAATAAGAGTAATATTTTTTCAAAATAAATTTTTTTTTATATAAAAAATTTGATTTTATTAATTAATTTTTTATTTTATACAAAAGTTATAAATAATAATTTATATTTTAATATATATTTTTTTCAGATTTTTATATTTAAACTAAGAAAGTTTTTCTAATTATAAAACAAATTAATTAATTTTTTATAATTAAAATATATAAAAAATTAATTAACTAATAAAATTATAAAATATAATAAAAATTAAATTTTTTTCTTATATAAAAGTTTTTAATTTTATTAATCACATATTTTTTTAATTTTTTAGATTTTTTTAACAAAGTTATTTTAAAGTTATTGTGAAAATTTTTTATATTAATTTACATTTTAATTATAAAAAATTTTTGTAATAATTTTGTAATTAGAACAATTTTATTAGAAAAAAATCCAGAAAAAATATATAATATATAATCTTTGTTTTAATATAAAAATAAAAAATATTTCTTAATAAAATTAAAAACTTTTATATTAAAATATAAAAAATATAATTTTTAAATATTATAAAATATATTAATATATTTTATAAAATTTGATATTAAAAGTAATAAATTAAAATTTGTAAAAATAAAAAATTATTTGAAAATATTTTTAATAAGCAATTCTAAAAAGAATTTTATAAAGATATATTTTTAATATAAAAAATATATTTTTAACTTTAAAAAATTTTCAGTTATTTTTATTTAATAAATATTATTTAAAAAAGATATTATTTTTATAAATTTTTTAATAAAATAAAATCTTTTCTAAATAATATTTATTAAATAAAAATAAATTGAAAAATTTTTTTAAAATTAAAAATATATTTTTATAAATTCTTTTCAAAATCGCCTATTAAAATATAATAACTTTCAAAATTATAAAATTATATATATAATTTTATTAATAAAAATAAAAATTTTTGTTTTATATAAAAATTTTAATTTTATTAATAAATATTTATTATTATTATATTAAAATAAAGTTAGATTTTTTCTGATAAAATTATTTTAATTACAAAGTTATTGCAAAAAAAATTCAGAAAAAATATATATTAACTATAACTTATAAACTTTGTTTTGACATGATAATAAAAAATATTTATTAATAAAATTAAAGACAAAAATTTTAATTTTTATTAATTAGATTGTATATATGATTTCATAATTTTGAAAGTTATTATATATATTATAATAATAAATTACTAAAAAAAAGCATAATAAAAAAATAAAATTTTTAATATAAAATATATTTTTTTATTTAATATATTTCTATAGTAAATTCCAAAAGTATAATAAAATATAATAAAAATTAAAAATAAATTTCAATTTTTACTATATTTTAATAATAATAGAATTTTTATTATATTTTGATTACTTAAAATAGTAAATATTAATTTATTAGATATTATTTATATATTTATTAAATTTTTAATATATCAAATATTTTTTTTGACGTCAAGTTGTTGCACATATTAATATTATTTTTATTTTATATTATTAATAGATTTATTAATCCTTTTTATTTTATATTATTATTAGTTTTATTAATTATTTTTATTTCATATTATTAATAGTTTTATTAATTATTTTTATTTCATATTACTGGTAATTTTATTAATTATCTTGAAAGACTTTTAGATATTATTGCATAAATAATTAATTGAAAAACCAACTTTATTATCAGCAAGCCATTTTTAATGAGTCTTGCAATATCTTTTATTTAAAGAATATTCATTATTTTAATTTTTTTATAGTTGAAACAATGAAAAAATTGGATCAAATTCTTTACAAACTTATAAAACAAAAGCCACAAATCAATGTATCTATATATTATCGCGAATAAGAGTAAACATTCACCTAGAACTTTAATAAATCGATTCATTGACCAAAAAAATCAATTAGTGCAAAATATGAAATTATTTAGAGCATTTAGCATTAATAATATCCGCACGATCATGCGTGGGAACTATGTATGATAATCCACGTGATCAACAATTCAAAGTGAAAAGCCACCAAAGTGACACAAAGTCCAAACTTTTTCAATAGTTAAAGTAAACAAGTGGCAGCTTTTCGCTGAAAATAGTCTTTTTCTCACTGAATTTCAAAAAGACGTAATACTCAAATGCCCGTGAATAGCAACATCGTAAAACCAATAAACAATCAAAACCGGTACGTTCCCCAGCCTGGTGGAAGCTTGATTAATCGGTCAGGTATGACGGGTGAGTTTACCGTTCAAAGCAAGACTCTCGAGTGAATTTATTTTAAGTGGTCGATCTAAATAAATCTAAAATGGAATTCTGCATGTTAATTCGAGTAGTAGTAAACCCGCCGCAACAAGCTAGTCGACCTGGACCCATTAACTCACCTTATCCTACAAATTCAATGGCTCAACGTACTGTAGGAGGTACTCCTTTGATGCCACGAACTAACGGGAGGATAGGTATATTACAATAGTGTTATTTTGACTCTCGTGAAGACAAAGAAAATACGATCTACAAACTTATGATCTTACTCTTTATTCGCTATGCGTTTTGTCCACGTCTACATATTTATTAGCGTCAAATGTCCCATCATGGAATTATACGCCAGGTTCGGCGTTAACATCACAAAACCTGACAACGCGGCAGCAACCTTTTACAGGGTATCCGAGTGCATTGCATAATGTTCATTCTCAACCCCCAAATGATATATTAGATATGTCTGAATTCCCAGCATTGGGCAGTTCAAATACAACGGCCAATAATTCATCAACTAGTGGACTCGGCTCGAGCTATGCGACGACAGCTGGGACATCAACTGTTGTAAATGGACCAAATGATGGCCGTTCACTTCATCATCAGCCACAACAAGCTCAAGAATTTACGATTGATGATTTCCCAGCATTACCTGGTGCCACAAGTAATGGTGGTAATCGAGGTATTGTTGGAACGCAACCACCTTCTTTGTCACAGCAACAGCATCATCAACATCATCTACAACAGCACCAGCAATCAAGTAATTTGGATGCATTGAATAATTCGAGTAATATGACACCTGGTTTGTCATCTTCATCGATACAAGATGGTCGGTTAGGACTTGGTACGTAATGCAATGCCGGCATTACTGACGTGTATAGTTGGTGGTGGTTATATTTGTGTTCGAAATTTTATTGGTTGAGTGAACACAATCAATGAGAATTAACCCTTTGTCGTGTTCAGGTGGGATAAGAACAACGGTACAACCGCAGATAAATTCAATGTCCGAACAGGACAAAAAGGTTGGTTTAATTGAAAAAAATTGAATAGAAAGAATATAACATTATATTCAAATTCCATAATAATAATTTGAATCATAATTGATTATCTTATTATATACATTACTTTATTGCTATTATATTTATTATTATTCTTATTCTTACTCGTTAATTAACATGTAATTTTTGGATCTGGGAATTTGTTCAATACCCAGAATTATGCAACAAAAACTGGAAATAGTCTACATGTTCAACAACAGCAGCAACAACAACAAACGCTCTCTTCTATATCCTCATCTCTTAATCCGTATTCCCTTGCTGATACACTGCGAGGATCAACTCCTTATTCAACGACATCAACATTAGTGGGTGTACCTCCTTACTCTACAAGTAGTGGTATATCTGCGAATTTGCATTCTTCCAATTCTTCGACGATAAATCAATCGCCTTCAACATCAAGTATAACCTCAGCGTCAGGAGATTCATATGGTCTCATGGGTCTCCTAAGTGTAATAAGGATGACTGACCCGGATCTGAGTATGTTGGCTTTAGGAAGTGACCTGGCAACATTAGGTCTGAATTTGAATTCGCCAGAGTAAGTATCTTAAATTTGAGAAAATAGAGATTTTTGGAGAAATGATGATGTTAATTATTCGCATTCGAATTTTTAATTATACAAATAACTTTATTTTGAGTAGCAGTGCTCTTTACACAACGTTTACTTCTCCTTGGGCAGATAATAATCAGATAGCCGGCTTGATTGAACCTGATTATCAATTGCCTTCATGCTACAATGTACAGCCGCCGCCACCAGCTCAATCAAAAATCTCGTCCTTTTCTGATGAAACACTTTTTTATATCTTTTATAGTATGCCAAGAGATATACTGCAGGAGGCTGCAGCTCAAGAATTGTAAGTTGAGTTCAGCATTAATTTTCCAATTATTATTAATTATTAAAATATTTATTTCCCTTTTTCCTATGGATTTCTTGATGGAATAAACCAATAAATGTCAAGATATAATCGCAATTGGCGATATCATCGGGAGTACAAACTTTGGTTAACAAAAGAACCCGGAACAGAACCAGCTATGAAATCGCCAACATTTGAACGTGGAAATTACATCTTCTTTGATCCGAACAATTGGGAAAAGACAAAAGAGATTTATTACCTGTATGAATCGTTGGAAGATAGGCCACCAATGATGGGTGGACTAAGTGGGATGGGTGGTGTTGCTGCATCACAGGCAGGTGTATCGTCCTTAGCATCTGGAGGATTACATCAACAACAGCAAGGAATTACGCAACAAGGTCTGTCAAGTGTGAATATGGCTGGTTTAATGGGTTTAGGAGGTATGCCTTCGAGTAGTGCCGCCGGATTATCCGCAGGCACATTAGCAGGATTAGGAGCATCACCAGCTCATATGCAATTACATCATCAATATCCATCAGCCTCAAATGCTACACATCATCAATTAGGTGGTCCTATACCGGGTGCTCATTATGTAGCGCAAGGCGGTTTAAAAGATTATTGATCGTCAAGATACACAGAGAGAAGAAATATAATAGTAGAATATTAAAATATGACACTTGGCGATATGATGTACATTAATAAGTATTGGCAATTTCTTCATTGTATGTATGTATGTATGTATAAACTTTCATTATTTTCGCATATTTATAAATTCAGATTAAGTGTGTTCTATTTAGTAGTCTTTTATGATAGACTATTGTTTATCTCTTCTTTTTCCTCCTCCTATTTCATTTTCCTAAATATATACGATCATCATAGTCATCTTCATCAATCATCTATATATTTATTTCATCCTTTTCTTATAATTATTGTAACTGGTGTGGTGTGGTGTGGTGTTATTATTGCAGCCGTGCGTTCGCTAATAATTTACTATATCTTTACGACTGAAGCGGGAGATTGCACACATAAAGACGCGTAGTGAATAAATTATTGATAATTTGATTTTCAGCGCTCATCATTTTATTGCTACACAAAGATTTTTTCACTAATGCTACGTATACATACACTACGTATTCAGCGTCTACAAGTAGACATCAAAATTTTTTTCTTCTACATCATCAACAGAAAAGTTAAATCAAAACTCTGTTTCAAAACTGTTTCACATAATTAAGTAATGGTAAATCCATTATTGTGATCTGTGAGGACAATACATAATAATAAACTTAATTTGTTGAATGTATGACTAATTCGTCGTCAGAATTGATAGGACTACCAGAACTTTGATGATTATTATTTTAATATTGAGAATGAGAGAAAGAAAACTATAACCGAGAAACAACAGTGAAAATCAAGTAATTTGATCGTCTCACGTTGATAAGTGTGAATAGAAACTAACCATACTTTATTTATTTGTTTACTTTATTGCCACTTTATTTACCTGTTTATTTATTCATATGCGTAATGTAAAAAAAAGGAATAGCTTAGAATTTTTTATAAACTTTCCTGTTTTTATTATATCGGCGATTTCTTTTACACTTCCGTTGTTTGATGATTGATTGATTGATTGATTAATTAATTCACTCATTGTTAAGTGAGAGTGGATGCATTATCCGCGATGAGAAAGATTGAATGGGTGTCCGAGTGTTTGAGCGTCTGAGTCTGAGTGTCTGAATGTCTGAGCGAACACGTATACTTGCTTTTTTTTCCGCTGAACATAATTCACAAGTATGTATGTGTGTATGTGTAAAAAGAAAGATGCATCATAAGCATCAGGAAGCAAATACTTATATTCTCGATGATGGCGATGATGGTGATGGATGATATCAGCATTGTGAGAATCGACGAATTTTTTCCCTTCGTTTCATGCATCGTTTAATTTGCGCATTTTTTTTAAGGGAAAATTTCTCTTGTTTGATATTTCCAATTATTCGATATTTAGCATTATTTAGCTCATGCAATACTGAACCTGATAAAACCTGAATTCCGTCAACTACGGTAATTGTAATAGACCAAAAAAAGTGGAGAGATTCTAAAGATGCCGTTTTTCGTTGCTATTTTTGTCGTCAAACATGTATTTAGAATTTTTCCAATGTTTTGCTTGAATGGATGATGATTGATTGTTTGTTTTATGAACGAATCTCCAAATTTTTTGTCTGTGGTATACGATGTCTACTATTTTCCATTATTTCATTGCGAAAAAAAATCAAAGCTCCATACGTATTTATTTTTTTATTCCCACCATCATACATAATATACATACTGCATAGTTATCTCTAAGAAGTGAAAAATGCAGGAGACAAGAGTTAAAAAGCATATTAACAGTATTGACTATGACTTGCGTGTAACCTTTCTGCAAATGATGATATAATACTCTTTTTTTTCTAATCTTTTTACTTGCTCCGAAAAAACTGAGATAAACTCTCGAGGTCCTTTTAATATTTTCTTGTGCATGTCTACAACAAAATCCGATGCTCGTCTTTCTTCTCTTGTATTACTTCCAAATCCACGTTATCTTCAGTGCTTAACTCGATGAACAGTATCTGAGATTAATGGCCGAGTATTGCAAGGATGTATGTGTTACCATATTTAGATCAATGAAAAAACCACTAACCATTTTTTTTAGCTCGTTTATTTGAACATTATATACATAACATATTATATATGAATATTGTATACATAATATATTAATTTTGTATACATTTGTATGTAGAGTATTTATGTACATGTATAAGACTATTCCTTTTCCAATCTTTGTTCTCTACTCTCTATTACTCTACTCACTTTGGTCATTAATCACAGTGACTGTGTGTGCACACAGGATACTGAATAAATGTTGTGTACACGCAAAAATATAAAGCGTGTTTCCTCATATATTTTTCCTGACCAAAAAAGAAAAAAAATTTATTTACAATCGATAATTTCTTGTTCATCAACACACCCTTCTTCCCATTTCTCCCTTCCGTCCATCATCTTCATTTTCCACCGTTTCTCGAATTTTTATTTTATAGATTATTTTTATTATAATAATAATAACGATTAATTAAAACCGAACTTTTTTGGTGTATATGTATATTTACTGCTACGTAATTAATAATACACTTTTTTTATTATAAGCTATTGTAACTTTATTTCTAATTATTTACTGCTACACTATCAATCAATTAATTAATACTTCTAACTCTCTTCCTTCTTTATTTTTTCGTTATATTATCCCCCCTCATCCACCTTTTTTCCCTCTTCTTCGTGTATATTTGTTTTATTATTGTTTTTTATTATTGAAATATTACTTGAAGCTCCTCTTCTTGTCTTCGATATATATATACATATTTATAATCTGGTCTTTTCACTCATCTTGATTTCGTCAATTCCCGAAAACAAGAGTCACATAGAGTCTGTATTAATAGCTTAAAAATAGGGGAAGACGAAAGACGAAAATTATTTGCTCCTATTCAGTTCCATAAAAGTAGAACAAACCTAATCATAGTAATAATAATAATAATAATCACAACAGCAACAATAATAATAATATATTAAAATAATAGATAAATATATACGAGAAGATAATATTGTGTTGATATGATATATCCTCTCCTCGAACCATCAACAACATAAAATCAATCCGTCCGCACCTCATATTTCTTCATTTAGACAGATTTTTGTACCATAGATACATCTTCTATATACACACACACATAAAAAGATTATATACAGTAATTATAAAACTGGGCAATCAAAGAATGAATGTTCATCCAGAAACTGTTGTATCAGAGATTACAGCCGTTTCTTTTTCGAATACTGCCACAACAACGACGACGACGACGACAATGACAGAATTATTTTCTTCTTCCAATAATGATAACGTCGGTCAAACGGATAAAATGAAGCGTTCTATCTCAATGAATAATCATGTTAAAAGAAAAACCTCAAAAACAATAAATAATGATATTAATAATTCACCGACCTCAACGATAAGGTCGAAATTTTCTTTACCCTTAAGAAAATCTAGTCCAAATATAAGTCGACCAAAATCTGACACTTCTATTCCAAATCTCACTTTTGGTCATCCACCGAAAAGTACATCCACAACAAATAGTGAACAAACGATAGAAAATCAATCAACATCACATCGATCAAACACAACGCCGCTTTATATAGGCAGATGTCCTTCCACTCCAACACTACGTAATTTTCATCCCTCATCCAAAAATGATTTACCTTCGATTAAAGATGAGTTGTTCTCATCAACATTATCATCATCACCTCCTCAACTTCCTCCACTTTTACCAACAATAACACTTACCTCCGATCTTATATCTGAATCATCACCTCCTTCATCACGTGCTTCTTCCCCAATCGTGTCTTCAAGCTCAATAACAACTCCTTCAGTTTCACCTTCTAACTCGTCAATATCTTCATCTGATACGACAAATGAGGATGAGTATGAAGCTCCTCTTGATATAACAACTTTTCTCGCTGCTCCTCGTCTCACTCAACGTGTTCGTCTAAAAAGTGGCCGTGTATTAAGTTTTTCTGAGGTTGGAGATCGTAATGGTTTCCCTGTATTCGTATTTCTTGGGATGGGTTGTGTACGTTACTTTATTGCTTTTTTCGATGATCTCGCATCAAGTTATGGTCTAAGATTAATTTGTCCTGATCGACCGGGTGTGGGACTATCCGATAATGTGAAAGTTGAGGAACAGCAAGTGTTAAAATGGCCAGGTATTATTTAATTGTTTATTTTTATCTTTGATTTCTGAAGTCACACTTGATGATATTCACACCGAGAAAATTCTCGTGCGATTGGTAGAGGTAATTGAAGAACTATGTGATATAATGAGCATCAATAAATTCTTTATAATGGCACATAGTGCTGGTGCACCTTATGCACTTGCTTGTGCATTGAAAATGCCTGAACGATTACAAGGTACCGTCTACCTCGTATGTCCTTGGGTGAGCACAGCAGTTGCCAATAATTTCAAATGGCTACGATATGTTCCAACTCCAATTATGAAATTTACAAACACCGCCGGAATATCATTACAACAAATGCTTTACGGTCGACAACCATACGCTACTAAAACGTCATCACATCGAAGTTCAGGTGCACTAGCATCTCCATTATCAAGCCTCGATAAGAAACAACGACTAGGCCTCGCGATCCTAAAAGCTTCCTTTGCGGAAAACCTTGCCGGTGCTAACAATGATCTATTGATGTGTTTCGAACGACGTCATGCTTTTGGTTTCTCTTATACGGACATAAATCATCCGGTGCACGTTTTCCATGGCACAAAAGATGAGCGGATTCCCGTGTCGGCAGTTAAATGGATGAAAGACGAAATGCCTCAATGTAAATTAACATTGATTCCAGGTGGAAAGCATTCGTTGCTGTTACGTGCTGAAGTAGTTGACACGATATTCAAATCGATTGCTGTCCAATTACACGTAGAAGATGAATGCAGAGTATGCAAGCTATCATCAAAATGTTGGCTAATGGAAGAAAAACATAAAGGGGAAGAGGAAGAGGAAAGACAGAAAGAGGATGTGGTAAATGACGATAATGAACAAAATGTTATTGATGAACAATCAAAGAAATCATCAAATCGACGACGAAGTCTACCACTAAAAATCAGAAATTCCAAAAGTCTTAAATTTAATTCAAGAAAGTCAACCGGAAAAGTTGATGATCTTGTAATGTCAACTGGAAAATCAGAGGAGAATCAGGTGCCAAAAATTGGCGAAAAATTAGTCTCTGTATATAATTGTTTTTGAATAGTTTTTTTTTTGACATAGTATAAATTATCATATTTAGTATATTAATATATTAATAATAAATAGTGTAAGTGGGTTGTTTTTGGGATGAAAATGAGTAATTAAAAAATTATCAGACAACAAGATTACAAAAAAAATACAATTTACCTATACAAATTATCTATAATTCACGTGATAATCCATTGTCTTGGATCTTTTCAAAATCAGATAACGAGATTTAATCAAGAAATCCTGTTTATCGAGAATCTTTTGAAAACTGGTTCAATAAAAAAATCAAATTTATGTTATTTAATGGATAAAAATCATAACTGTATAGCGGCGTTACTAATTAGCTGTTATGAGCTCCGATAATGATGACATCACATATACGAAATACATAAGTGGGAAAAAAGGAAGGAAATGACAATGCATTGCATTTTCATTTTCTAGCACTTGCCCCCAAATAATGATACAGATCGGACCGTTCCAGCCCTCTGGGTCATCCTAAGCTTGTGTACCGTCTTTTATATTTATTTTACCTTATTTTCTCGATCATGTTGCGCATTTGTTTGACTTAGAGGGGGTATTGTACATTATTGGAAATTTCCATTTCGTCGGAACCGGTATATAGTGTATGGGGACATTTTTGCATAGTTGAAAATCGGGCCATCAATGTTGCTTATATGGCGCCGTTGTAAAGGACTTTGACTGTATGCGCGCAGCACACCAACTACACCTGTAATATATAACTACTGATATATCGAGAGTTCATCATGGTTACATGAATTCAATTCATACATGTATATATGTTATGTGCTTGGACACAATCAAATCACACCAATAATATTCTACAAGAACGTTACGTTGTTGCTAACGCTAATGATCACTATAGGGCTATTATCGTTATTACAGTATACAATATGTGATTACATAAGACCAAGATAGATGCAATGTTGTTAAGATTATTTTTTTGAATCTATTTACAGTCCCCCAGAAAAGTAATGGCCGACGGTTTTTTATTATAACTTTTTTTATAATATATATAAGACTTTATATCATATAGATTGGGCAAAAACTGATTTAATAATGTAGTTTCGAATTATTGTGCTTTGTTTAGTGGCAACCCCTAACCGAACCGTTTGTAAAAACCTTTAATATCTCGAAAACTTTATTAAGAAACTGGTTTTAGAGTATTATGAAAAAGTGTTCAGCCGATCGATTTACAGTTACCATAAAAATTTCAGAGAAGTAAACATTTCTGTGATTTTTAATGTTAATTAATAATTCCGCCAACGGTAAAGGTTTTAGCAGTGACCGAATATAATATTTATCTAATTTATAAAATGTTACCGAATACGTAGAGTTCATTGTAAACAAAAGTTGAAAATATAAATATTTTTCTTCATCTAATGCAAGATGTTTAGGTTTTATTATCCAAGTAAGACAGAATAACTCCATTTTCCATTGTTCAATAATTCAGCATTTAATTCTGAACAAAAGCGCCATTGATTCTTTTTTAAAGATTGACAAATTATATAATGGTAGAACTCTCATTCAGATTCTTTGTTATCGAAAGAAAGTGAGGTCTCCGAAATCAATAAAATTTAAACAATTTGCATTATTTCTAAATTGCATATAACTTTAAAAAATCATCAATATTGCGTTTTTAGGATGGTCATTTACCATTAATGGATTATTGGTTCCTGTGACATTCATCACGGTAGAAAAGTTCATCGCGGTTTATATCAAAAATTCAACACGGCTGAATCGATTATATTTTGTTGACTGCAGATATTTTATGGTGATAAATTGGGTGTCTTATTTTGCTGTAAATCCATTGAATGAACGATCTTTTATCAAAGCACTAACACTTCCATTATGCGCATTGTGATGAATTCATTTGCTAATCATGCCCATATATCATCAGTTTATGTTTCATAGAACGTTAAACTCCGGTTAATATTAATATTAACAATGAATAATGATTTACACTTCAACGGAAGTTTTACGAAAAAACCGAGATCTATCAACATTTTTGGCTTCTGACATGGATATCAAAGAAAATGACAAATTTGATGATTCAAAACTCCACGAGGGATTATCAACTATCTTTCGACGAATTTTATCATTCGAAAATAAAGAATTTAAAGAGATAACTTTAGGAATAAATCAATAATCCATGAAATGAATTACTTACTGATTATTTTATCAATAGCATTCCTCAATGAGCCTAGGCTTAGTTATGAAGAGCTATATATATACCTTCTTTTAGTTCATTATCAACGATTTGAGTGATATCAAAAATTAGCAGAAATTTAGGACATAATTATTATTTTGGTCATGGAACTCTGCATCTGAAGACAGTTCGGCTTTTAATTATCTTGCTGTATGCTATTTTTGGAAACGGAGCGAGTGTGAACGAGCATAAAACATTTGAGCGTGATTATCTAAGACGGCCAAATTTTACCTTTATCAATAATAATAACCAATTTTAAAAGGATTTAACTTTATTAAAACTTGACCGATTAACAAATGGTTTTTGTAATTTTATTTTTCTTATTCTTTTGTATCTTTTACATTAAAAAAATATTTTCTAATTATCTTAATTCTTTACATAAAAAACTTTAAAAATTGTATTTGTTTTTTTGCTGATTATAGATGTCATGTACTATATTATAGAATGAATGAATTATTATAAAAGTAATTCATTGTATTCATAATTAATTAAAATTATTATTCTTTTTGTTGAATTAATTATTCTTTATATTAATTAACTTATTATGATTTTAAAGAAAATAAAAAATATTTAATCTAGTTATATAATTCAAGAGAGACTGCCAAAATATAAATAAAAGTTAGTCTAAATACTAATAGAAATCGTGAATATTATTAATTGAGCAATTCAGAAGAAATTGTGAAAGTATTAATATATTTATATATTTAATATCTTTTATTAATATAAAAACTAATAACAACTTAAAAAAAATAGTAATTTAGTTGAAGTCTAAATTACAGATATAAGAATTATAAGAAATACAGAATATACTTAAAGAAAAATCACTTAATAATATTTATGCTTGTTTCTTTTATGGTGTAGAACATCTAAAGTTATTAAATATAAAATTTATAAACTTTTTAACTAAAAAGTAAATTCAAAATTTAATTTGTTAAATATATTTTAGTTGAGAAATTTATATATTTTATAAAATATAATATATTTATCACAAATTTAAAGTTATATAAAATATACTTGAATTATAATCAAAAAGAAAAATACAAAAATTAGCTAAAACTTATAAATAAAATATGCCAAAAAATATGAGTTTAAATTAATAAATTATTTTTTTCAGTTTATAATACTAAATTTTTATAATAATTTTGTCTATTTGTAATTTAATATATATTTATAAACTATTAAAATATATATTAGCTTATTAACTCTTTAAAAATTAAATAAGCAAGCAAAAAATAACTAAATAAAATATCAAAAACTGAAATTTATTCTCAAAAAATACTATCTTTTTTTTTACTAAAATAATTATTCAACTTAAATAATATTATAAAATATTTATAATATTTATAAAAAACTATTTAGAAAATTTACAAGATTATATATATTATACATATAATAGAATTAATTTTATCTTTTTTTATAGTAATTGATTAGATAAATTATTAATTACTAATTAATAATTAATTGGATGACTATATTAATAAAATACTATATTAATATCAAAATTATCAACTAAGAATATAGAAATATATATAATATATATAGTTAAGTATATATAAAAAAATTAAAAAAAATTAGTTTAAATATAATTATTAATATTATTATCATTTTATCATTTATTATTATTATTATATATTATTTTTAGATACAGTAATATTTTTTTAATATTTTTTTATTGTTCTTGTTAATTTAAAAATTGTTAAAATTAATAAATTAACAAAGTAACATAGTAAAAAATAAAGACTGAATGAATTATGATTAATGGAGTTCACTAAAGATTCTAAAAATCTTTTATGATAGTTCATGCACAAACTAACTAATTATTAACAATAAAAAATAAAAATAAATGGAAAAATAAAGTGAAAATATAAAAAAATTAAAGAAATTAATAAATAATTAAAAAGTAAATAACAGAACTTATTGAGAATATCTAATAAAATAAAATAAGAATTGAGCTTATTTAGATTATTAATTATAAAATATAAATTAAAATAACTAAAAAAAATAATTTAGATTATTAATTATAAAATATAAATTAAAATAACTAAAAAAAATAATTAAATAAAACTTATTAACATGACCTAAAAGTAATAAAACTAAATTAAACAAAAGTAATAATATTGATAACTTATTTAGAGTAGAGAAGTATCTACTACTTGTAATTTCAAGATTGAAAATAATTCATAAAAATAATAGTATATTTACAAGTAAAATATTATCAGTAAAAACTAGAACTTTATTATTTTATTAAATCAAAGAATTAAAATATGAAAGTTTTTAGTAATAAGAGATTTTTCTTTTATATATTTTTAATCTTTTATATAATTAATGACTATTTTAAATTATATCATGATTTACAAATAATATTAACAATATAAAAAAAGTATAAACACTGAAAAATAAATAAGAAATTATATAGATTCATTAATAAGAAAATACAAAAGAAAATTAGTTATAATTTTAGTAATTAAAGATAAAAAAGCAAGTATTTGAGTAAAAAGAAGTATAATAAAGAAAGAAAATAATAGTATAAATATAATTATAGATAATTATAATAAAGAAATTAAGAGACAAAAAGAAAAATTATAACAAAAAGAAAAAATAAATATAAAAATAATTGATTAAAAATAATAAAATTAAAGATAAAAATAAGTATAATAAGAGTATAAATAAAATAAACCAATAGTAAAAATATAAATTTTATAGTGAAAAATATAAGAATAAATAA
Organism: Ambispora gerdemannii; assembly: GCA_910591945.1. Lineage (NCBI taxonomy): Eukaryota > Fungi > Glomeromycota > Glomeromycetes > Archaeosporales > Ambisporaceae > Ambispora > Ambispora gerdemannii. The sequence goes on along the minus strand of CAJVPL010000777.1, from coordinate 1,615 downwards.
ATTTAATGAAATAATAAAACAAAATAAAACAAAAAATATACAAAAATGTAATTATTATTAGATATTACAATTTAGATATTACAATTTAGATATTAAAAAAATAATAATATACATTAAATATAATTATATAATAAGATATAATATAAAAATAAAGAAATAAATTAATTTAATTATTTTTGAATTATATGATATTATATTAATTTTCTTTGTAATACATCTTGATTTTTGTTGATTAAAAATTAAATGACTATGAAATTTTTAATGAAAATAATAATATTAATTTATATTTGCTTATATTTTTATCCAATAGTAATAATTTATATCTTTATTTAATTATTTTATATTATATCACATTATTTTAATTTAGATTTTATCATTATTAAATAATTAAATAATTAATATATTATTATATTATTTTATATTTTAAATCTTATTAATATTTTATTTTTATTTATTATTATATTAATTTAATTAGTAATATATAGATTTTATACAAATTCTTTTTTTAATATTATGTAATAGTCATTATATATTAATATAATTTAGATTTATATTTTTATTAATTTCTTTTTATAAATTATATATATATATAACATATAGATCAGTATAATTCAAATTTACTATATATAATATAAGATTAACTTGAAATAAACTAAAAAGCTTATATCTGGTTATTTGTTTTATATTTATTTATCTTTTTTTGTTTTGTTTTATTTTTTGTTTTACTTTTATTTTGTTTTTAATTATTTTTATTTGTTATTATATTATCTTTTATTTTTTATAATATACTTTTAATTTAATTTATAATATAATTTTTTAATATTATTTTTTTATTATTTAAAATATTTAATATTTATTTTTATATTTATATTTTTATTAATTTGTTATTATCAATTATTTATTATTGTTATTTATATCTCTTTTATTTAAAATTTATTATAAATATAATCATTAACTATTTCTAAATATTTTCATATATAAAAACTAGAAATAATAACAATATAATATTAATAAGTATATATTATAGTTTTTTTTCTTATTATAAATTTATTAAGTTAATATATATTTATTTTTTTATATTATTTATAAATTATATTTATAAATAAATAAATTTAAAATAATTAAAGCTTTTATAATATTATTTTTGAAAAGCAAAATTTAATAACTATAGAAAAAATATAATTATGAAGAAATTTTTTATTATATTTATATATAAATAGAAAAATAAAATAAAATAATTATAAAGAAATATAATTATAAGAAAATTTATAGGAAAATTAAAATATATCTTTTTTAATATTATTAATATAATAAACTTAAATATAATAATATTAATACTTACTTAAGTATTTTATTTATATATTATTTTACAAATCAAAAATTAATATTTATAAATATATTTAATTATATATTTTCAGATTCAAAAAATATTTTTTAATTAATTATAAATATATAATTTACTAAAATTTATTAAAATATTTTTAAAAAAATTTTAACAAATATTTTTATAAAAAAAAATAAGAAATATTTTTGTATTATTAATAAAATCAAAAATAAAAAAATATTGTTATTTAGTAAATAAAATTATATATTAAATAGTATAATAATATTTTAT
>CAJVPL010000776.1:0-20280 GCA_910591945.1 Ambispora gerdemannii | reverse complement strand
AAAATTATACACGCGTTTGTTCAAAACCAAAACAACATTATATTAAATTTTGAAATATAATTATTATGTGTAATTTTTGTACAATTAAAATTTTTCGGTGTGCAAGACTTTTGTCCAGGTAGTGTATAAAAATCAAGCGAAAAGGTTAGATATTTTTGATCTTAACTATTCAGGTAACTTATTTCTAATGAAGAATGAGACAAAGGGAAATCCAATAGACGAATCAGCATGTTTAAAGCCAAAAATGTATTCAGTTCTTCCAGCAGGTCATGATCCTAAAACTCCCGATGACCCAGATTCTGAAGATCCTAAAAAGAAGTATGGCATCCAAAAGGCAAAGGGTGTAAAGAAATGTGTGGTCAAAAGGGAGCTTCGACATGACAAATTTCTAGAATGTCTCAGGACTAGGAAGCTAACCCGACATGATATGTATGGTCTCCGCAGTTATAATCATCAAATATATCTGGAGAGGGTAAATAAGATAGGGTTAAATCCATATGATAACAAGCGCTGGATCTTACTTGATGGAATTCGGACACTTCCATATGGAAATTGGCGAATTGGACTATATAAACACCTGATAGCATCTGAAATATCTCCTGAGGAAGCAGAAGAAAGGGCTATGAAAGCTAAACTTCGTGTCAAGGCATAGATGCTTTATAACAAATATTTTTTTCGGGTAAAAAAAAATACTAATAACTAAAGAATATATTTTTTATTAATTAAAGTTTTTTAATTGTTATAGTAGAAAAATACATAATGGTTGATCATAAAAACAGCATTGCGAAAGGGCAGAAAATATGATAATCTTGCGAAAAATTATGGAGACTATCTAAAGAAACTGCGAGCTGAAAAGGATCCGAACAACTATATTAAGACACTTGCAGTAAAGATGTTCCCTAAGGAAGAAGCATATACTGAAAGGCTAGAAAATTATATGAAGATAATGATCTATATATAGCAGTTTAGAGGAATTATATGAGCTTTATTATCATATAGCTAAGGAGGAGAATCGTGAAAGGTCAGATGATGAAATAGAACAGATGCTTAGAGCAATGACAATCTAGCCGTCTTTGGCAAATCTTCCTTATAAGTTGTTTTTTACGTGAGGGAAAATTTAGCAATTGAAATAAAAAACATTAGTTAAGTAAATCAATACGTTTGATATACAATGCATTCATACAACCCGCTCGAAAAAGCAGATACAATTGCTGAAATCGTCAAAAAGCTCCCATTAGAGGCTCTTGATAAATTCTGCTGGATAAATAGCACTTGGTATAAAGAAATCCAACATGAGTTTCGGCAAAGATGGAAGATATAAGCGCTAGCATATTATAAATTAGAACAAGAAAAGGAGTTGGAAAAGGAAGAGATAGAGAGAAATTATCCTCATGATGATTTCATGCAAGGATATTTACATCAAGAAATAGAGAATTCTTATACCGAAAGGGAAATTGAGACAGCTAAAAACAGGTGAAGATCGAAAGCTATATGCTTCGCAATAGAATGCTCTACGGGCAAGAAAAAGAAATAGTTAAATATAATATACAGAAGATAGCTGAAAATGCGGTTCCTTGGTGGGATACAAGGGATTTTATTTAGAGAAGAGCAAGATTTTTATCTAGCCCACCACCATAAGCTAGACTAATGAATGGCGCATATATGTAAGCAGGAAGGAGATGCCAACATAAATATTATAGATTCTGTTCTGGCGCAATAAATATTCAGTTATTTTTTTCCGGATTAGAAAAATGCCTTCTAAAAAATATCACACAAATTTGGAAAAAGAAAAGATATATACTATTGTGAATAACAAAGTCCATTATAGCGTTGGAACGTGATATGACTAAGATACATCAAAATCTTAAAAGCATTGCCTGAGAAATCTATTATCTATATGATGCTATAACACCCGAAGCCGATTTAGAAAAAATGTTAAAAAGTGATATAGACGAAATGTCCCTTATTTCTAATATTCATTCGGAAAAAAGAATAGAATAATTGAATCGGATAAATTAGCTAAAAAATCGACGCAAGACCGCAGGTAAGTTTACTACTAACCCCACGCAGTATTTGCCACTATGCAATCCAGCCAAATATGAACACACATATCATAGGGCAACCGGCTTTATCACTGTCAAGAATATAAGGCAAGATAGGGTTGTAGGCGTATTTGATTATCCCGAGCTATGTGAATATCTAACTAATCCGGAGCAGTGATCATTAGCCTCGGAAGATTTTTTGCTGGGCCACAATGCATAAGCAGATCTGCGCAATGATTAACCTTATTTTTTCGATTGAAAGATATTCTAAAAAAATGCATACAGCTAATTTGCTTGATCAGCTTCCGCCTGAATTAATACCATTTATTCTAAAGTATCTCCCATACCAGGACCTAAAAAATTGTTGTATAAATGATGTATGGGAAAAAGAGGTAAGTCCCTCCCTCGATCAAAGATCTTCGGGATGTCTAGCTTTCGATTTTTTATATGCGTGTTTTTTCTTTCACTGATCATGAACGTAGTGAATTATCGGGACTTTTATTCGAAACTAAAAGAGTGTGGGCTACCATGAAGAACGGCTCAAATGGCTATTCCTCCATGGATTATCACCTGAGAATATGTTTAAAGTTCAAATGGATTGGTTAGAAGAACTTGCGTTGGATGAGATAGTGAAAAGCCTTAGTCCGGAGCAGTGATCTACCAGCTTGGCTAATTTATTTTTCGATTAAAGATACAGAATATATTATTTATGGCGCATACAGGCGTTTTTAATATACAGGAACTACTAGAACAGATTTTATATTTCTTAGCGATAGATAAATCCCTCTATCTCACTCTATTTGTTTGCCGGCTTTGGTACAGATGCGGTGCACCTATTCTGTGGAGACACATTGAGCTAAAGGGAAACGAAGTAGAGGATAAGTCTCGATTGGTAAGATTTTTAAAAATAGTATGTGGGGAGGACGAAAACTAATTAATGGTTCACATCTAACTCATCTTAAAATATCATACTACCACTCACTTTCGAAGAAAATCAAAGGAATTGCGCGCATGTTCCCTAATATAATTCATTTAAATTTCGAAAAAGTTGAATGTCTTACTAGTAAAGCTCTAAAGCTAATAGCAGAATCATACCCAAATCTGAAGTATCTCAATATATCTGTTTTGCGCTGTAAGGGACTGGCTGATTATATAACTATAGTTCGAGGATACGGTGATAAAGACCTATGTGCAATTGCAAATTCATGCCATAAATTAGAGTATCTAAATATTTCCAATCGCACAGAATTTTCTGAAATATCAATTTGTAATGTTATTCGCTCTTGTCCAAGGCTTCAACAACTCGATCTTAGCTTTTGTATAACTACCGATATAACTATCAAAAAAATTGCTAGATCATGTCTTAATTTAAGATAGCTTAATTTGAGGGGGTGTTACGATGTTAGCAAAGAAGCTATAAATCGGCTTGTTTCACTTAATCCAAATATCCATGTCGAGTATTTTCTGGGAAATGTAACACCCTTCGATTTTATTGAAGCAGTTAGAAATCATCTTATACAGCATAATGTTGATAATAATCATATTATCTCAGCTCGGAACCTTTTAGCTCTATGTATGCGTGATAATTTACAGTGGTATTCCGATCCAGGGTTGACTAGATCAACAGTCCAGAGTGGTGAGGGAGATTTTTTTGCTGAGCCACATGCAGTACTCCTGTGCGACAAAATAGGCTGATCACATAACAGGTCTGTGCGACATATTAATTATCGAAAAAATATATATTAACCAAGTTCCTCTATTTTTTCCCGTGAGAAAAAATGTGAAAAAAAGTCTACATGCAACACAGGACCTACTGTAAAAGTAAATAGTGTTGACAAAAGCATATGCTATGAAGGGCTGAGGGACTCGCAATTCCGAGATCGCCAGGCGTAAAACCAACTATATGTCTTTCCGGTAGATCTACATGTGAAAAGGTATGAGGATTTCATTTGCATGCGCTTTCATAGAACTCTTGGCATCAGACGACAATACTAATTACGTCCCATATCTCCTTAACTTTTCCCCAGCAAGATATAAAGCATGTAGGAATATGTGGAAGTTCAGCCAACTTTCCCGCAAAAATTTAAAGGTGTGTATATGCCAAAAGTTATGTATGTATGGGAGCGAGCGAAAGTTTCTTATTGTGGGTTCTTTTGTTTAGGAAAGCAAGATGTCTTCCATGGCTGACATATTAAAAGGATGGGAAACTGAAAGACTTATCAGCTTTGCGGGGTGATTCCAAATTAGAAGGCTTAGAACTTGACGATAACTTTTTTACGAAACTTCATGATGAAAAAATCACCGGTCATTTATTTCTCAAGCTAACCGGGTGAGAATTTAAGGAATACGGGATGTCATTAAGACAAGCATTAGAGCTCGAGGATTATATTAAGGAGCTAAGTGAGTAATTAGCCGGCACTTTGCATAACGTTATTGCAGTATTTTATTGATGGATGTTCTAGCTTTGCTATCTGTTCTCGTTATTCTAATAGTCTTATTTTATAAAATCAAGATATTCGAAAAGCAGGATTAGCGGTTTACCGTGTGAAAGGAGAAGGTTCGAAATCAGACGACCCCCCAACTAGTTAGAAATTTTTATGTATTAGTTATTGCCTCGGCAACGTTTTTTGTTTCATAAATAAAGTATTATTTTATCGAACGTATATGTGAAAGCGGGTCACGTGTAATGATGCAATGCCTGTGCGACATAAAAACCTATATTAACCCCTAGTATTTTCTTTTCCCGAACAGAAATAATTTTTTATCTCACTCCGGAAACACTATTTTTTGTCCGAGCCCAATATCCCTATAAAAACGTAACGCTATGTCTGAAACTAATACACCTAATACTCCAGCTTCTACCTCTACCTCTGTTGCTGGAATGAGACGGTCACGCTAGCGGACGATGTTAAAAATATGGCACGGTCAAACTTATCGAGTCTTTGAAGGGTCAGGACTTGGGGCTTAGTGGGTCAGTTCTCAAAATGAAGAGATTAATGGCTCGAACTTCCTTGACATGACCAAGCAAGATTTTCAAGAATATGGCATGAAAGGAGGACCTGCTATGACCCTCGCAAAGTTCGCCAAGGACTGTAAGGAGAAAAAATTAAAAGCGTTCTCGTCATACCGCAGTTTGAAGGAAGTATTGAAAAAGTATGATATAGATGGAAATGGTATAGGCACGATCAGACAATTTCCACCGGTGAGTTCCCTCATAAGCTAAGCCTAATGGGAGAAGTTAAAATTTTTTTCTTGATAGAATTCATATACCTTGTGAGTCTGTCGGAGAAGCGGGAATTTCATACACAGTCATTAACTTCTTTTTCTTTATAGGCGACCTACAAACTCGAAGACGAAGAAGAGGAGTTACAACAATGTATAAAGGAAATAAAGCGCAGGTTGGGAAATATGGGAACTTTACTTGCCGATAGTAACGAAGCCATGCATTGTGAATATATTTCGGCCATTCTCCATGCTTCGCTTTATATCGTCAAAAGAATAACTAATAAAGAGCCTACCTTAGCTCATCAGCTCGAAGTTGTTGGTGAAGAAAGTACTGGACGAGTTGATTACGCAATCAAGGCACTCGAGGAACTTATTTGCATCACGGAAGGAAAGCTACATCAAGTGGTCATGGACTTTGCTCAGAATTTGGTCCAATGCGAAAGTGCATTACAGGTGAATAAAAATAAGAGAAAGCGTAAGTCGGGCGAAGCATTTGGGGATGACTACGACTATATTTATGGGATCATCACAACAGCCACGGAATGGTATTTTATCCTTTTTGCCTCGGACGGGATATCCTGTACAAGTAAAAATCCTCTTAATATACGCTTTACCGAGTCTGCCTTGAAAGAGAATTCGGAAGAAGAGAAGGAGTTGCGCAAGAATGTGAATCTGGTAATGGAGGTTATTGTTGGTTTATTGAAGGATAGGGTGGACATAGAAAAGGAGCCGGCAACGAAAAGGCAACGGGTTCAAGAGTATTTTGAAAAACAGGAGTAATCGGTCGTAAGGCGCTTCGCATGTATATTAGCATAGAAAAAAATCGTCATGTATCACGGGCAAAGTCCCGATCAATGTATTTATTTTTGCATGTATTAATAAAAAATTTTTCTTGGCAAATTTCGGCGAACTCGGTTCGCCCAAAATCACGTGTTTTTTTATCTTTGAATACTTATACATTACATAAAAAATTTTAGAAAATGGATTCCGAGATTGACTCGCTTAAGCAAGAAAATGTTAGACTCAAGGCTGAGAATATGTAATTAAGACGGAGCTTAATGCCAGAAATGACGAGTTAGTGAAAGCTATAGCAGATTCTTCAGTCGAGATTGGTAAGCTTAACGCCAAAATAGTGGAGCTAGAGAAATATAAGTCAGTTATCACTAAACTCGAGTCAGAGAATGCTGAGTTTAGGGTTAGATTTACGAAGTTGGAACAGGATCATGGGCAGACACAAGTTAGTGAAGCTCTTGAGGCAGCGATACCAGAGGTATCAGCTGTTGATGTACCCGGTTTGCTTCAGCAAGCAGACCAGCTCAAGCAACATACGTCTGTTACCAAAGGTAAGGATGTGGATACCAAAGCTAATATACCTGCCAACTCCAAATCATCGGAGGACAGGGAAATGGACACTTTCTTGGACGATGCACATAAGAAAAGTGTTAGTGATGGGATAAGGCAACGCAATAAGGAGAAGAAACTTCTACATGAGTCAGCCTCTCTTAAAGTATTACCTTCTGCGGGAAATAATCCAACAGTTTCCTTGGGAAACGATAAAATTGAAAGTAGTACAAAAACCGTTTCCTTGGGAAACGATCAGATGGTCTCAGAGAAGTCTGAAAAAATCGAGAAAACTTCAAGAAATCATCAGAAGGCTCTTCAAGATTTTGATGACCCTGATGAAATCGAGCTTACTAAAAATCCGAGCATAGAACTTGATTTAATACGAGATTTACAGAGTAGTAGTATTATGCAAATGAGATTTCAAAATTAACTAACACACAAATTCAAATGTTATAGGTCAAGTAATCTCAAAAACCGTTTCCTCGGGAAACGATCAGAGTCACGTGCATTCAAAACCTGAAGTAACCATTTTTACTACATCTCGTTCATCAATTCCTAAGACTAATCCAACTCATGACCGCACCTATTTTCGCAACAAAACATTGGATCAATATTCTACTTTATATAGAGAATTTAGTAGCGAAAATTTCGATTATTATGGCATTACTAATGAGACATCATGCGGTTCCAAAAGGACCTGCCCATTATGCAGTTTAGATCAAGATGATAAGGAAAGTATAGAAGGTAGATATTAAGCCGGATCATATTTTATTAAATGTGAACAGCGTGAAATTGAAATAGTTGCATAGTCTCATTGCTTTACAATAGTCTGGGTAACTCTTTGGGAGTGATAATCTATCTGGGAATTTTAATCTTATTTTCAAACGAATAGATCTATATGAGAAAAAAGGGATTTAAATTGACTCGCAATCATATAAAATCCAAGACTGATAAAATACTAACCTCCGAACATCTGGATTGGCATGCAAAATTAAGTGGGTTACCAGGTCCAACTTATACAAAAAATATAAAAAGAAACTGGGCATGAGCCATGGCAATTATCAGAAGTACATAAATCGGAAGTCATAAATTCGATGCCAGAAAACAAAGTATCATATTTATCTTTTCCCGAGCAATGTGAAGAAAAAGGGCTCATCCCTTTCGAAGCCAAACCCGATCCAGAATTAATTATCAAATCCGTCTTAGAGCATTTCCCATACTTGAAATTCCGAAATAGTTTCAGAGGGATTGATAATTATAATTTTGCATTTGCTCAGCCGTGGAGCTCACCATGCCCTATTTGTGATGGAAAACATGGGAATTATGGATTACATGGCTCATGGTACCGCGAGAATGGGAATCAGTTCCCTTATGATCCTGAATTAGCGAAGTTGTATTCCCAAGATAAGTTGGAATATTGTCTTACCTGCAACACTTCAAGCAATAAACTCAAGTTTACAATTATAGCATAGAAGCTTTGTCATATACTCTCGCGCTTGTATTTATTTTTTTATACTTGCATTTCTTCTTCGCTTATCACCTGATATGTAAATCCCGAGACTGTGACGCGCGTCACGATCTCAAAGCTTAGCACTTTTTTTATGAAGTATTATTTTTGTAATCTGGTGTGACAGATATCTGTATTAAGTCAGTTGCGTGCCACACTTTTTAAAGAAATAGTCATGTCCAACGTCTATCAAGCAATCGCAAATCTTGATTCAAACGAGGAAAGAACTGCGCTACGAACTTTCTTCACTCAGAATCCAGAAAAAAGAACTGAAGCGGAACTCATCCTTCCTACATGTGGCAGTAATGAAGAGGTGGTTGCTTATTTAAAAGATCTCTTAAAATCTGGTATGTTCTCTCTTAGCCGTGTCATATTCGTCAATAATACCGAATACTTACTTATTCTTGTGCTTTTCTTTCCTGCTTCTTATCGTCAAACCCGCCCAAAAAACACATTCGCGTTATCGTAGAGCAACCCAGTGCTGGTAAGTGGGTCGTAATAAATTTGGTCAACGCGAGGTGACTTGACCACTGTTTCACCTCGCCTGGGTTGTATCATATTAAACATTTATTTTTTTCCCTTTCATTTCATTTCCTAACTCTCGCTTTTCTTTTCACATTACAAGAACTTACTGAGCAAGAACTTCTCCGAACAGTTCTTTCTGTTCCTAAAATGCACCCGATTACGACAAAGTCCACAACAAAAGCAGCAACGAGAAAAATTCCTAACATGTCGGTTCTGGCATGGGATGATTTTCTTAATAATGCCTTTTATGCATCAACAGCTCTTGACACAGGCAATCGTATATTTAGCAGGCCTAGCGTCACTGGGGCTATATCTGTCGAAGATTCTGTTGTTGACATGTTCTTGAAAACGATGGAAGCTACCAACAATCAGAGATTGATTCTTTTGCCAACGCCAGAACGTTGGAGTAAGCGTTATGTATTTCGGGCTATCAAAGGCCAACCAGATGCTATACGCTGTGGTGCTGGTAACATACAGCTTTTGAATGACTCGGATGTCTCTCTGATATTTTCAGCAGTTGAAGTTAAACCTGAACAGTTGATGAGGACTTTGGTAGCTGATGGAACCGAATTGTTTAATGCATATAACACAGCATTGACAACAGAAGATGATGGAACAATTGCGTACACTCAACATCAAAAAATTATCAGAATCGTTAGGCAACTTTTTGGATATATGGTCGTTAATGACCTCAAATATGGCCTTCTTACAACATATATTCGAACATGGTTTTTTTATCGTCAGGATGATAACCCGGACAATATTTACATTTCTCCGGCAGTTCATATCAATCAAAGTCACACAGATGATGGTGCATCGTTCCTTGAATGTATGTATTATTTTGAAAATATATCTACAACGAAACCAACTGCACATTCTTCACCACCTAATACTGATAAATATAGAGACAAAGATGATGAATATCGGTCATCAAGTTCTAAGAGTAATGTCTTTAGGAGGACTTTGGGAGTAATCACTCGCAGTCAATCAAAAAAAGAAAAGGATAAACTAAATGATAATGAACTTCTCAATAGTATGAAAAATTATAAACGTAGTCAATTCTCATTTGGCGATGTGTTGGGAAATGGTCGCTCTGGAGTTATTTTTATGACCAAGCTTCACGAACAAGTAGGTGCTCTTAAAATGGTCGATCTATATAAAAAGAGTATTTGTTACAGGAAATCCTAAATGAACTTAAAATGTACCTTGGACCTCTCAAGGAGATTCAAGGCAATACATACCAAAGCTTCTTAAATATGGGGTTCTCCACGAGGCATTTGTTTTTATATTTACATCGTTTGCCGGAGAGTCATTTGCAAATAATAGAAGTATCACAGAAAAAGAAAAACAGTTGGCCATTAATGGTTTACTGGCAATACACGCAAAAGGAGTGAAACATGGGGATATCAGATTAGAAAATATAATGATGGAAAGGAATGAGTTAACGGGTCATTCTTATGTGTGGTGGATTGATTTTGCGTGGAGCAAAATGATAAATAATACAGAAGATCTGGACGTGGAATTATCCGAATTGAACACTTGCTTGGCATGTGTTAAAGTTAAGATTTACCTTAATTAAAATTGCATTAACATCACTATTATCTTCTAGGAAACAGAGAGTAGGAAAAACTATATATAATGGGTGAATCTGTTTTTTTTTTCAATTATGCTAGTGTTAGTATTATTTAATAATACTGCCTTAATTCATGTATTAATTAATTATGCACACCGCACATGTGATTTCCTCTTAATAAAAAAAAGTCTCGGGTTATACTTTGTTTGCTATTTTCATTTCGGAAAAACATAATATAAATATTATATCTAAACAAGGATTGGCTAATTATGATTTGTTTAGTGAGTTGGGGCCAATAGGATCAAGAAAATTCAAACTTTTATCGCCACAACGTTAGCAAATGTATCCCAGAATGATGTTTGGCCAGGTTTCATTTTTTTAAGAAACATTTACTATGCCAGTCATATGATATTTTGATGTGGTATAGTAGCCATGATATAGTTTTTTGCTACTGTATTTCTGGAACAATAAAGTTTCGCCCATGGTTTAGCATATATTTTTTTTACATATATATTGGTATGTAATGCATCAGAATAAATAAAAATTGATCGATGATGAGAAAAAGTATTTGAAAATATTGATAGTTCCATTCATAAAGCGCCAAGTTTGTTTAAATATCCCGCCAGCGGTGGTAGTGGTTGATTTTGTTGCTAAGATGGTCGCGGTTGATTTGTTGTGATAGCGATAGGATTTGAGTTTGTTGATTCATGATTTAACAATTAGACTATTAATAGGAGGTTTTAATTTGAAATTATATCAAAACGTACTTTCTCGTCATCTTTAAGGATTGATAGACGGTCTTATTAAACACGATATGCATTAGTTACATCAAATCGTGACAATAAGGAATCTCATTATGTACATGTAATTAGTCAATTGAACATCTTAGTGTAGCTTGTATTTCGTACCCTTATGTCACAAAATACATGTACGTGAGTTTGGAATCAACCAATCACTGTTATGAACTCCCCATTTTTTTTCTGCCAGAAATGGGGAGGTTGTCGTTGAACCACACAGACTTAACGTTTGGAAAAGGGACCACTGTGTGAGTTTAGATCGCTCCCACAGGTAAAAGGAGTAAGATTTGTAATTGTTAAACTTTAAGTAAACCGATTCAACTTGAAACAATTCTAAATTTAAAATCAAGCATATATAAACGTAAACATTTGTAAATGCGTTAGTTTAAAAGTTGGTAAACCTTATCCCTTTTACCTGTGTCTGAAGTGCTCCAATAAATTAGATATGCATGAGATTAAATTAATTCGGAAACATTCAATATTGATACGTCCGACTACAATGAACAATGGATTCATCAAATTTTTAACAGGCAATAAGATTATTGAATATTGTTTTAATGATTTATAATTAATTGCTATATTAATAAACGCAATTGAATGAGCTACGTACAGTCAGACCTCCCTAAATGCAACCCCTCTAAGTGCAATTATTCTCTAAATACACGTTCTAATTTGGCCCCAGCTTATAAGATATATATGTATTTTTACCTTCATAAATGCAATATCTCTCTAAATGCAAGTTTTGTATGGTCCCGACGAGTTGCACTTAGGGAGGCTGACTGTACAGTATATCAAGATTACCACTTGACACTAAGTATTGCGTTTTTTTATAAGTCTTGTATACTCTAAATTAAAGGATGCCTACCGAAATTATTTTACTAGCAGTTACCGTTACAATACGAAAAGGTTGTTTATTTATCTATTATACATTCGTCAGATTGCATGTGACTGAAAATCATGTGATTAATGATTAGCAATGTAAGTGGTTCGTTATATATACTAAAACTGAATCTGGTTTTAATATAACCGGATTTAAAAATAAATTCGGATCTGTTAACTGCTATTGTCAACGTACCCATATATGTATAGTGTCAATTAATTAATACTGTTACACTGTGCTAAGATTGAACCAATGTCAAATTGGGATAAATTACACGTACGTATTATTTACATGTCGATGTGTACAGTACTTATAGTTATGAAAATCACTTCTTTTATCGATACATGTATAACTCAAATTATCTATCTATCTCTATCGCTATCTTTGAATTCCCACGTGCATTAATGTGTGTTCCAACTAATTTATTACCGTTACGGTATCAGTATACACAATTAAACAAGAAGATAAAATTCTATTCTTGATTAAATTTCAAATTTTCGCACAATTTCTCGATTTTGCCAATCCCTAAATTCACATTGAAGTTTGGATAACAAAGGATTACATCTTGCTAGGAAATTGCAAAGAACTCGAGATATGAGTGGTTCAGGATGAACTGGGTTGTTTAATTCCGGTTGCTCTGTTTCGTGTTTCTGTCGTTGCTGTAGTAGTTGTTGCGGTTGCTCGTGATTAATATTTTGATTGAAAATGTGGCTATTGCTGGTATGATTTGACTTATCATTACTTTCAACTAGTTTTCCTTCTGGATACGATACAATTTTTGATTTTAATTTCGGCATCAATTTCCCTTCATAAATAACTTTTTCACGATTCGTTTCAATTGCCGCCATTTTAGTTCTCAATAACAACACCCAACAATGAGCCGCGTCCAAAATCTCATTACAATCAATTGAGTCATCCATGAAGGAGACATAATTGATAATAATATTTTGAGGACTTTTAGACGGCTGAATCATTAATTTTTTTGATTGATTTGCGGGCAGATATATTGGTACTTGTTTTAGTTGAGCTCGCGCTTCATTATCCAAAAATGAAATATAAGATTCAAAAAGATGTGCTGCTCGTATACGCCAATCTTGTACTGATGCCGCGGACCGTCTTCTTCGTGTTTTTAGTAGTCGAAAAGGGTTTCGCCAGAGAACTACCGTTGTTGTTGCGCACCAGTGTTTGTTTATTAGAAGACACGAAAAGATCGTGGATAAATCTGTTGAAGGAATGTATTCCAGTATTTGTAGCATACATTCTGGCGGTAATTTGGTATCGAATGTTTGCTGTTTTGAGTTTGATTTTGATTTTGACATTACTTTTAAGAGTATTTACAAAATTTTTGTATGTAGTTTTGAGAAAATACAAATTATTGATTTTGAGGGGGAAAACCTTTGATACTTATATGTTATTAAAGTTTAAGTTTATAGTATTGTGATAAATTCGACAAACATATCGATATTTGATACTTATATGTTATTAAAGTTCGATAAATTCAACATTTTCGCGAGAAGATCTCTAACAAATATAATCATTCTTTTGAAACTGTTAAACTGTTTCAACAATAAATAGATAGTGAATGCAGAATTTGTAATGTAGCATTAATGTACATGTGATTTTGTTATGCAAAGAAGAGAACGAGCGGTTCATTACGTAATTCATTTTATTCTACTGTCTTTATTAACAACTAAACTCTTTATTGTTAGCTGTACTCTTAATTAGAACGAAGTACATGTACGAGAAAGAATTCTAGATTGTTGTGTATTTTATGCGTGTATTATGTCGTGTGCATACTGTATTTTTTTACTTTTTCTTAGCTTTATGTGTGCATGTCTCCTTTGAATATATCTCAAATTTTAAATAGGTGAGAGACTACTGTTTGATCGTTTGTTTTTTTTTTATTAACGTTAAATATAAGTTTCTAGCATGCTAACCACCATTGCGACAATGTACATTCATGTCAGCCACCATTACGAAATTGTTTGCAATTTTCGATTTTTACGAATAGAATTTGCAATCGCATGTGCTTCATACAACGGTGTGACATATGTTTGGATTTATAAAAATATCCTGAATATGAAATTTTAGTTTATCGTTTTGCATGGATTAATATAATACATGTACGTAATAGTTACCATTGGTTTCATAAAATGAAAAACATATACGTATTGTGTAGGAAACATAATACATGTAATGTTATATTTGACATTCTTTCATATTACATTTGGAATTAAAAATATTTCTATTTCTAAATATTAAATAGCCATATACATGTATTGTTTTTAAATTTTCAATGATTCTTATTAAAGAGTAATTTGTAATTTTTTAAGAAAAAAGTTCATTTGCTATGGATAAAGGATAAATAATGTTATGTACAAAACTAATAATATATTATGGTCCCAAAACCTAGAATAGTTTAGGTTATAGTTTAGGGACCCATCATAATTTATGATGGTAATGTTGGTAATGTTATAATAATAAAAGTTCTTTTTCTAGGTAATTAATTTTCGAAATTTGTCCATCCCACATATCCAGCTTTAACTTTCTCATCAATCAACATCTTTACAAACGCCTTTGCCTGCTTCGACGAAGGGTGTCGCTGTATTTGCGTCGCCCGTTCTTTAAGCACCCCGTTCGATAGAATGTTGCCGTATCGTATGTAGGTTGTGGTTTCGTTCTCTATTATGAATTCCCAGAATCGAGTTTCTGTTTTCATGTGTCCGCCTATTATTGGTATTTGCATCGGTATTGGCTGTATTTGGCTTTGTTCTTGTTCGCATAAAATATTTAATTCGTATTGTGTGAGTATGTCTTCCATTGCTATTATTTCTTTTTGAATAAGCGTGTTTGAAGATTTTTCTTCTTGATTGGTTAACGAGAATTCGGTCTCGCTATTGTTCTCGTTTTGTTGTGTTTTGTTGATGCTTGGCATTTTTAATACAGTGCTTGTGTTTTAGAAAGCTTAAATTCAGTTATTTCGTCACAGATATTAATTTAGTTTGTTTTGTCTGAGGATTGAAGAATGTTTTAGTTTGTAATGAGAAAGCAATCAACACATTGTATTTATATTTTTCTTAACTTTTACCCGCAGATTATTACACAGTATATGTTGCGGCGGCGCGACAAACCAAATTTGCACATCTTTCTGTTTTTGTTTGTTCGTATTACATTTTTGTTGTGAGTTCGTGTCCAAGACTGCGGGTTGCATGCAGCCTAATTAATGTAATATTAGCAACGGTCCGTATTATTATATTTGGATTGGTTAGATGATGATTATGTGATGGACGGCGGAGTATACGACGTAGTTGGATGGTTTTTTTGGGGGGGGGGGGAACTGCGGTTACGCATTTGATTCGAACATTAATTTTGTTAAACGATATGTGATTTTTTTTAGAAAAGTTCGATTGAATGTTCTATAGTATAATTTATTTGATTTGAATCTAGTCCTGGTATAAACCACCATTCGTTAACTTTCAATAATAACGACTTCTCTTTTTCGACCTGTTCCTCACCGATCCAACCTCTCAGTCGATAGGCAGATTCTCCGTCAATTGATTTTGTGTACTTACCAGTTGTACACGATAACAAAGGGGTGCAGCCATTGGAATCTCAAAATCGCGAGTGGGTAGATGAAATATCTCTTTGTACACGTAAATTCTTCTATTTAGCTTTCGATAGCAAAAAATATATTTATATCTATTAGATCGTAAAAGTTAATTAATTACCTAATTATACTATTACACATTTTTCACTAATTGTGGAATTAGCTTAAAGAAAAGCAGAATAATCTTTCTGAACTTTTTAATGAGCTTTGTTGAAAGCATCTGCACGAGGGCTAATAGGCTCGTGTGCGAGTTATTGAAATGTTTGAAATTTTGTTTTATTCCGAAGAGTGCGAATTTACTTATTTTCTATTTTTCGAGGACACTTTTTAGAAATAAATAATGTAAAATTATGACCTTTTATAATTCTCATCTAGCAATGCAACTTAAAAAATCTATACAGTGGCAATCAAAAGAAATGCAACAGCGTCAAAATTTATTAATAAAACATAATAAAATGCGTGTTTTGCTCTTTATATGAAAGTTGTCAATTTTAATAATCAATATTCTTTTACACAAAAATACAAATAACAATCCATATTTTAACATATGATTAATTTTTTCTATTTTTAATTATAAAAAATTAATCAACTTACTTTGCAATTAGAAAAAATTTCTCAGATTAAATATAAAAAATCTGAAAAATATGTGTTAAAATATGGATTGTTATTTGTATTTTTGTATAAAAAAATATTGATTATATAGTAAAATTGAAAACTTTCATATAAAAAGAAAAAATTTATTAGAAAACAAAAAAATCCAATTTTAATTCAAAAAAAATAAAAAATACAAGTTTTTTATTTTAATTTAAAATTAGAAGAAATTTGAAAAATCTGGTTTTTTTTAAATTTAAACTCAAAATAAATCTGAAAATTAAAAAAATCAGTTTTTAATTTTTTTTAATTTAAAAGCAAATTAAAAAAATAAAATACTGGATTTTTTTTAATTTTAAATTAATAAATATTCAAGTTTCTATATAAAAATAATTAGTTAATAAACTAATTATAAAAAATAAATAATATAAGAAAAAATAATAATAAATTTTGCTTTTAAATATTATTAAATTAATATTATTTTAGTAATATATATATAATATTATTAATAAAATATAATCAAAATTAAAATTTTTATCTTATATAAAAGTTTTAATTTTATATTAAATAAAGATTATAATTTATATTTTAATATATATTTTTTCTAGATTTTATCTAACAAAATTATTCTAATTGCTTATAAAAATTTTTTAATAATTTTATAATTAGAATAATTTTATTAAATAAAATTTAAAAAATCTAGAAAAAATAAATTATAATTATTTATTTTTATATATATAATTATATCAAATTAAATTTATATAAAGATATTTTTTTATAAGTTTATAATAATTAATTTTAAAAATATAAAAATTTAGTACTTATATAAAAAGTATTTTTATATAGTTAAATTTTAAAATATATATAATTATATCAAGATTTTTTTATATTAAATATAACTAAATATAATTGAATATATTAATTTTAATATTTTTATATATTATAAATAACAAAATATTAATTATTATAATTTTAATTCTAGTATTAAATAATAAAATATTATATTTAATTAAAGTAAAATTCTTATTATTAATTTTTTTATATATTGTAAAATATATATTTTTTGTTACTAATTAAAAATAAAATTATAAAAATAGTATAATAAATATTAGCTTTATAATAAATTCTATAATTTTTATAGAAAAATAAGTTTAAAAAATTAATAATATTATCAAAGATTAAAAATAATATCTTTTCAGAAATTTTTATTTTTAGTTTAAAAATAACTTTATTTTTTTAATTATTAAAAAATAAAATAACTTATATAATTAATAATTTAAGTTAATATTTTAAAAAAAAATTTTTAAATCTTTTATAAAATTTTAGCAGACAAATTTACTTAAAAATCTAATAATTTAAAAAATAATAAATTAATATATAAATAAAGAAAAATTTTTTATATTCTATTTAAAAATAAAATAAATTTTTTTGTAAAATTATATTATTAAATATAATTAACTAAAACTTTTATATAAAAAAAATCTGTATTTTTTATATTTTTATTATATTTTATTAATAAATTTAAAATAAAAAATATTTGTTAAAAAAATATAAACTTTTAAATAATAATATATAGTAATTAATAAAATTATAAAATTATAAAATTATATAATAATTAATAAAATTATAAAATTATATATGTGATTTTATAAGAAAAATTAAAATTTTTGTCTTATATTAAAGTTTTTAATTTTATTAATAGATATATTTTATTTTTATATCAAAATAAAAATTATAAGTTATAATTTAACATATATTTTTTAGATTTTTTTGACATAGTTATTTTAAATATAAAGTTATTACAAAAAGTTTTTATAATTAAAATATAAAGTTATTATAAAAATTTTTATAATAACTTTGCAATTAAATAATTTTCAAATTAAATCTAAAATTTCAAAAAAATATATAAATAATATCTTTCAAATATATTTTTTATAATTATATATTCTCTTTAAATATATAAAAATAATTATAAAAAGATATAATTAAAATTTAACTATATTTATATTTATTCAAAATATAAATTAGTTTAAAATTTTAAATAAAATTCTTATATAATTTTAGTTATATATTTTAATTTTATTAATTAATTTAATTTTTTATATTATATTATTAAGTTTTAATGTTCCTAAAATATATATTATAATTTAATAAAATATAATTTACTAATGATACAAATCAATAAGAATATACAAATTTTTAATAGTTAACAAAACAATTTGATGTAAAAAAATAAAAAATATGAAAAATAAATATTTAAATCTAAATTAAAATACTAATAAAAAATATTAATAAAATAATTTTATATATAATTTTGATATTTACTTTAATTTTAACTTTAATTTTATTAATTTTATAGTTATATTATAGAAAGTAAGTAATTAAAAAAATAAACTATTAATTTAAAAAAATTATTAAATTTATTATTTCATAATTTAATTTGTTAAAATTACCAAATTTGAAAGATTAAATAAATTAAAATTATATTAAATCTTTAATAAATAGAAATATTATGCACTATATATGTATTATATTTTTTATTAATATATATACACTCCTATATTATATTACTAAAAATTAAAAATAAAATATAGTAAAATTGATATTATTACTTGATATTAAAATTTGTTATTTTATTAATAAATATTTTTTATTTTTATACTAAAATAAAGATAATAATCTATATTTTTCTAGAATATTCTGAAAAAAATTTTTTATAATCAAAATTGTAATTTTTTTAATTTTAATTATAAAAAATTTTATTCCATGTTTACAAGTGAACAGAAAATTCTAAAAGAATATATATTAAAAATATAGATTACCATCTTTATTTCAGTATAAAAATAAAAAATATTTATTAATAAAATAACAAATTTTAATATAAAACAATAATATTAATTTTATTATTCTTTATTTTCAATTTTCAGTAATATAGTGTAGAAATGTGTACTATTATAATTTAATTTTTTTTGAACTTTTCTTAATATTTTTATTAATTATAATTTGTTTTTAACTATATCTAATATATTATATTTTTTATAAATTAATTTATATAATTTTAGAATTTATATATAATAAAATATATTTTATATGAATAGACAAGATATTAAATTAATTATAATAATTATATAAAAATAATAATAATGACTGTATATACTTGAGAAAGTTAGATACTAAATGGTTGAAAGAGAGTATTAAAAAGAAATAATTCCACTAGTTAGATAAGTATTTTGTAATTCAAAAATACGAATAATTTATTAAATTATAAAATATGACTTTTATTAGTTAGATAAGTCAAAGTTAGATAAATAATAAATCAAAGATAATAATAAGTAAAAAATTATTTAGAAGTATTAGTTAACTTCTATACTTTTATTACTTTCAAATCAATTAAGAATTATTTTATTTTATATTAAATTATATTTGTTTAAATATATATAAATATAATATAAATCTATATAATAAGTGACATTACTTAAAAATAATTATAAGATTAATTTAGAAGAAGTATAATATTAAGAAATAATAAGTATAATATTAATTTAATCTAAATGATACAAGTTAAATTAGAGTAAAATTAGTATTATATTAATTATTGTTAAATAAAATTAATTTAAAAGAGAATAAATTTAGATTCAATAATATTAAAATAAAATAAATAATATAATATTAAAAAAAAATAATTGGTATTTTGAATAAATTATATAAATTAGATAAATTAAATAATTAAAAATAAAATTATAAATAAAAAAATATAAATGATAATATAAATAATTATCAAAATTAGATTATATAATATTTTATATATGATCAAACTATCAAATAGTAACAATATATATAATTATTATTAATATATTTTATTTAGTATAAGAACAATTCTAAAATAATATAATATTAATATTAATATTTTTTAGTAATATAATTAAGTATTCAATATAATATATAATATATAATAAATATTATTTAACTAAATATTATATATTATTAATAAAGATAATTAAGTAATAGATATTTTATTAAAATAATTAAATAATAAATGTTTTATTAAAATAATATCTTTAATTTATTAGTTAAATTAATTATTATAACTTATTTATTTAAAATAAAAGTATTGTTATTCCAGTTCTTTTAACAGTATTTATATAGCAGAAGGTCTTTAACGGGTCTCTTCTTACAGTTATAAGAGGAG
>CAJVPL010000775.1:0-20289 GCA_910591945.1 Ambispora gerdemannii | reverse complement strand
TGTCAAGAGTTAGATTATTTAATATTGAGATGTGTGTTATGAAATAACTGATTATATTTGGGACGTGAAAGTTTATAGAATCTATAAAAGGTATCATATCATGATCAGCACTTGTAATGTTCTTTGTGCTCGGAAAATTTCAGAACATTACACATGATCTATGGAAAGTTATTGGAGGGGTACGTTACTTCTGACGAGCACGGTAAATATATATTTTTTGTCCTCGAAAAATAAATTTTTTACACCTTGGCTTATATTTATATGCTTGTGATTCTCGCAAGCTAAGTTCATCTAGTATTTTAACTTTTAAAATCATCGAGATTGCTGTGCGAGTTCACGTGTTCGTGAATTCAGGCTATCCCCCAATTGACAATCGAGCCAATTCTTTTAAGTCAACCAGTATGTCAATCACAACCCTAGTATTCCTCATTTATTACACATTCATTTCTACTACGCACGCGTTACGGCTCGACTATGATATAAAGAATAATGATTTTTATTTCTTTCTATCAATATGCATTAGCGGTCTTCAAATACCACCGAAAAAAGGATCATCATTCAATATTTTTGGTAAGCATGAATTTTATATAATTTATGGTTGTGAAATGTGCGGTAGTATAATACAAAAAAAGAATACGAAAAAGTATAAATATTCCAGAAAAAAGAATATTAAAAAAGGGAGGTATATACAATCAAGCATGAGAAGAGTAGGAATGAAGTGAATATATTTGAGAAAAATCAATATGTGAATATTACATATATGCTTTTAATGATTTATACTATTAAAATATAATAATAGTAATAATAGTAATTAATTTTGCAGAGAAAAATTACCGAACCATTTTTTCTCGATCCGGTCTGGTAAATGACGATGTTTCGTGTCGTTATATTAAAAAACGCGAATTCTCCAAATGTTTTTCCCGTTTGGAATGTGATGAACGGTACGACACGGTAGATAGATGGAATCGTAAAGTCAACGAAATTAATTTCGTTTAATCATCGTCACAACATCGTTAACAGCAAAAACGACCACCACAAAAGAACTGACGCTCATAGTAATAGTAGTAAGGATAACCGCGATATTTCATAGAACTTTATTATTATTATTATCATCATGATCATCATCATCATCATCATCATCATCATCATCACCACCACCACCACCACCATCATCATCATTATTCTTATCCTTATGATTCTTATTCTTGAGTTTCACAATCTGCTATTTTTGTATCATTATCAATATTGTTATTATTCTCAAACATGAACTCTGATTCTCCATCTTCTAACAATCCGTCCATTGTTTCGTCTGTTTGATTGTTGTTATTGTTGTTACTAGATTTTCCCTTGCAAGTCTCAAGTTCTTTCATGAGCTTTGCAATAATATTGTCCTTATCCTTATTCTGCTCTTGGAGCTCAACGATATGATCATGAGCTGAACGTTAAAATAATATAATATAATTAAAAACATTAGTAATGTTCGCAATGAGTAGGTTACATAAACGTAAATTACAGACAAATCACTATTTACCTCTCTTCAGCAGAAACAGCTTACTAACATTCTTCATCGTGCCATCTCCATTTTTGCCGCCGCCACCACTGCTACTATTATCACCATCATCATTATTACTATTGGCAATGATGATATTCTTACCCAGCATTGATTTATACGGCACAACCCGCTTCAACTCGTCGAAACATTGCTTGAGCGAATCTCTACGCTTTTGTTCGGCTGCTTTGTGTGTGGTGCGACGCGATTCTAGGCTAGATTGTAGATCTGAAGAGTACGAGATACCGAGCGACCTAGATCAAAATTAGATTTGATTTAGATGAGCAATCTGGTATGTGTTTTTCCAACATTTTGTTGTCACTCTAGATTTTTGATTAGATGGTAATGGTGATAATCATTCCCATGTATAATAATCTTAACCTTTTCGAGGATCAGGCGCGCTAATTAAAAATAAAATGAACTTACTGTGCAGTTCCCTCAAGGATATTTTGATAATTTGATTTTTGTGCTAATTGTTCGGCAACTTCATCAGCAAGTGCTCCAGATAATTTCGGTTTAAGATTAGGACTTATCGTGGGTTTCAAGGCTTGTGGGCTTCTGGTTTGAGCTGCGGTAGGTCCAAGTGCCACGGGAGACAACGAATTGGTATTTTGTCGATTAGATTTTCTTCCGCTTCCGGGACTACTATTGTTATTTGACGAAACAGCAGCAGCAGACCCTCCACTACTACTACCACTTCCGATTGTTGGCGTCATTACAGGTGACAAAGTAATGGATCCCATCCCATTAGGAGAAATAAATAATAATGGCTGTGTGCTAACAGCAGGGGTCATGACAAGCGTTGCTTTCTGTTGTTGATTATTGGATGAAGGTGATTGAGGGGGTAATGACGGAGAAATGAATATTTGCTTATTTAATGATTTATCTGTAAACTTTTGATCTTTTCTATTTTTACTATTCTGAGAGTTCGAGGTCTTTGGTTTCGGTATCTTCATTAACGTAGCGGGAGTTATCGGAGCAATCGTATTTTGTGGTGATTGTTGTTGTTGAGGTTGGAGTTGTTGCGGCTGCTGCTCCGGCTGCTGATGATTCTGGAGATTATTATTGTTATTATTGTTATTGTTATTGTTATTATTGATAATGATGCGATTATCATCATTATTATTGTTAGCGTTATTATTATTAGTATTGTTATTGTTACTGTTATTATTATTGTTATTATTTATATTATTATTAATAAATTGATTATCGTGGTGGTAGTGATGATGAGGTGTGATATCGCAGGAGATAGTATTTTGGGATGATGATGCATTTGACGTAAATTGAGTAGCAACACCACCTCCAGACATGGTAGAAACAAAATTATCGCCCAGAGTTAGATTTGGCATAGAGTCTTGTGTGGTAATCATTAAATTTGTATTATTATTATTACTACTGCTAAGATTATGAGGATCATTGTTGATATGATTGTTGTTTCCATTCATCATCGGCGATATTGAAGATTTTGATTGCATTGGCAAAGAAATCATCGCATTACTAGTAGCAGTTTGAAGATGATTTTGTCGCTGTTGCGCAGCAGAAACAGCAGCCATCATGTTTGAAACGGTAGCCGGATTATATGGACTCAATTCCTGCTGCTGCTGCTGCTGCTGCTGTTGCTGTTGTAAATGTTGCTGTTGATGTGATAATGATAAAGAAGCTTGTTTCTTTCGTCGTAAAGAGGACGGCCCGGACGCGGAAGACATAATAGAATTTGTGCTCATTGATTTCGGTTTCATTGGTGTATATCGATGCTGATAATGACCATTACTACTATTATTGTTATTACGAAACAACATCGATTTTGATATATTGTTGTTTTGTCGGGAAAATGAGTTTGTTGTCGTGCTGCTAATATTCACGTCTGGAGATAAGGTGGGCGATGATTGTGGTGATAGGAGAGTATTCGTTAAGTATGAATGTGTATATGTAGGTGCCGACGTTCCAGACAACACGGCTGGTTCTAGCTGAAAGAGACACTACGTTCAAATAAAAATGATGTCGTTAGTCGTTTGTCATATTTTCTTTTCTTCGATACTTTACTTGAACCTATGTAAGAACAAAAAAATAAAAACATACGTCCTCCTCATGAAAAATATCCTCTGCATAAACATGCCCCGAAGTAGACATCATGTCATAAGGAGACAGTATAAGGCCAGCACCGCCACTATTATCTGAGCCTTCAGGTGTAGGAAGCATATGAAAAGGGATTGACACTTCCATTGTCTCAATGTATTCTTGCTGTTGTTGTTGTGAAGAGCAGTCGAGATCTGCCGACGAACTTCCGTGTCCTCCATGAACGTGCTGTTGCTGTTGTTGGTGTTGGTGGTGGTGGTGTTGCTGTTGCTGTTGCTGTTGTTGCTGTTGTTGGGTCGATTGGGTGTTTAGCGCATCCCACTGTTCGAACATTTGTTCTGGAAAAGCGCTCAACAAGTTCAGGTTGGAAGTGTCGTATGAAAGCATTGCAGAGAAGAGTGTATGGTTTGTCTGTCTATTTTTTTGGTTGTGACAATTTATTTTTTTTCCTGCTACTAACTATTGGTGTTGTTTTGGACTTTTTTGTCATAAATATACACATTGCAATATAAATTAACTATAGTATGTGTTACAGAAGCGGTTTGGTTACACGCAATTTTTTGTGTATGGATAGATGTGATTGATTGACTTATTTGTGATGAGTATGGTGTATATTTAATAGTGTTAGTTTACTTGCCGTCCGATCCGAAGCAGGAAAAATCTCCTACTGGTCGGTGGGTTATGATTTTGCGTGTGATGACAAGTCGGAATAGTCTTGATTCCAAAATTCTTGAATTCTTTGACATTTGAATATTTTCCACGCAATCCATTCCCGCGAAAATCAACTCGGGAGTTATTTGTTTTGTCGAGAATCACCGAACAAACATGTCAGAAAATTCTGTGAATTGATGAATATTTGGGATCCGCGATAAAAAATCATTTTCGAACTAACGTTATATCGTTTTTACAAACTGAACGTCATTCTTGAAACAATTAATGCCCTAGACACGGCAAAAAAAAATTCCGGTCACGTGATGTTAGTCAGATCCAACCAATAAGAATGCGCAAAAATTATGC
The DNA here is from genome assembly GCA_910591945.1 of Ambispora gerdemannii. Taxonomy (NCBI): domain Eukaryota; kingdom Fungi; phylum Glomeromycota; class Glomeromycetes; order Archaeosporales; family Ambisporaceae; genus Ambispora; species Ambispora gerdemannii. The sequence continues at coordinate 15,647 of CAJVPL010000775.1, read as the reverse complement.
GCAACCAATAGGAATGTAGCAAATTTTTGATCAACCCAACAAAACAAATCTAAATCTAGATAGATCAAAAAATGTCGAGTAGACAATTTTATAACCCTAATACTTGACATCTAATATTAATCGGATATTTTAATCCGGAACTTTTTTTTGCCGTGGTTAGGGTATTATGAAACAATGAATGGAGACTTTGCAAAAATAACGATAACCATGAATTGTTATTAAGAATTAAATCCTCGACCACAAAATCGAAATTTTCCGATTCATGGAAACCTTCAAATATTCCGATCTTGACATAATATTTGCCATTTTTAATTTCCGACATAAATAATTAATTTAGCATTTGGAGGCATTCTTATTAATGAGACGGAGGAATGTTGCTGTATTATTATTATTTGGTTAATGTTGGACGACATCAATACTGAATTATTCAAAACAAATCCCCGCAAATTCTTTCCTAAATCCTCCTGTTCCTACTCTTTAACTTGCTAGGTGTGCTACAAACAAACAAACAATCGCATGGCACCTCGGATACAAATTAAAAATTAAAGTCGCACACATTAAAATTATTGACTCGTGAAACGAAAAAAAGGTTATCTGCATCACGTTACGTGCAGCATGCGATTAGTCGCCTGACACAATTTGCACTTTGACATTTCCATCCGATTTAACTTTATATTCCTCGCAAGGACCCGAACTATACATCAATAAGGTTGTGCCAAATTAGGAAATTGAATCCAGAGATATCAAAAATAAGCAAATTTTGTGTGATGGCAAGCAAACCTTACCAATCCATATATTATTCGGGAGGTCCTCAAGATCGTAATACGTATTTTTAAGTGCATATTCATTTACTTGCACAATACTAGAGTATTGAATGAAAAAGCATAAATTATTGGGATAAATGTTTCGAGATTCCGAAGAAAAAAAAAATCCGCGTGCATATCTCGACATCAAACTCAACACGCATGCAAATATACACAAAAGAAATTAGAAAACTTGTTCAAAGAATTTGGCACCTTCCAAACTTGCTTGATTGGTTACTTTAGCAAAAGATAATTTTGACCAATCACCGCGAGTTATCGGAGCATCAACTCTCGATTAACTTGATCATTGGTACAAAAAATTAGTGTTGGGCGTATACGTACATTGTCGTTATTCTAACAGGTATTTAGAGTTTATTACATCACACTTGTAGTAGAAATTTTCATTCATGTACGTAATTACCCGCCGAATGTAAATTCTTATTTTACGCATTTATGTTAGTTACCATTTTTTCTCTCATGGTTGCACATCAAAGACTTAACAAAGAAAAAGAAACGCACGTAATATTGATACTATATTTGTGTCTACCTTCCAAAGTTTACGCGAATTTTCAATGACAAATGTATTATCGTTTGTTAGTTTATTTTCATTTAATCTCTAATGTTAAAAATTGGATACCGGCCAAATTTATGAATCTCGAGATAATTCCGCCCGACCCGAAAAGATTAGACTAAGAATTGGTTCATGTTTTGAAATAAATAATGGCAGATTCGCAAAAAGTCCGTATATGCCGGAAGAATTTGTTCGGATATTCTTATTTATCCTAATTAAATTCCTGTATTGGCTTATCAAATATACTTCAATTACGCAATTATGGGGGGTTTTTAAAACAATAGCAATAGCAATGTATGAAAACCGTTAAAACATATTTGATCCAAGTTTGGGGAGTCGTTTAATCGTTTAATTCGACCGATATTAATAGCATTCTTAAATAATTCTGGGGGATGACGAACATAATTTGGCCCGGAATTACGGGAGTTTTTTAAATGGTTAAAAGCGAGCCCATAACTGAAGCATATTTGGCAAGTCTACCATTATCACGAAAGACATTGTATTACTTACTTCTGATTGTGCATTACTAATTGTTTGTTCTTGCAGTGTATAATGTAAAAAAAATTACGTAATGCAATGCAGGTACTACGAACAAAAAAAGATGAAGTCTGACGATAACGACAAGTCTTTGTGCACAAAAGTTAGATCAATGTGGTGAAACAACCGCCAATCAGATCGAGATAATGAGGGTTATCGTTATGTAACGTATAACAAAGCATCAATGAATATTAAAAAGGAAACACTTGATAATATCAGAATCTAACAATCGGTTAAGTCTACAGCAGAGTAGACAGCTAGCTCATATCGATATAGTCTACATAGTCTAACGGGAAAAAAGTCATTTCCATTGGAGATTTTTTATTAATCGGTCTTTCTGGTTTTTTAGCGTGGTGATGGTTTGGTCGCGGTCGTGGAGTTAGTGAGAGAGTTTTGTCAGTGGTAAGACCGATATGTCCTGTACACAGCGTACGTAGTGAGCGATATTAAAAAATTGATACGTAACAAAATAATAGAATGACGAATCTCGAATGCATATTATTTCTATTTTGTTATGTGATAAATTTAAATTTCTTAAGCGGCAGGACGTTTCTATCACGACATTTTACCATTACAATAAGACTATTGTGATGACAGCGATTGAAATAAAGCAATATGTTATATATACGTAATACATTTACGTAATTACAAATTCATTTTCTCCAAATATTAGAATTGTTACGTATCGGTATTACAATATTAATATAATTAATTAATATATTACACAAAGAAATAGAAATTTCTTTTATTCTTAATGCCACGCTAAAATTTCATAAATATTTTTAAGAAAAGAATATTCTTGCATTCATCCTCGCACATTACGTATTTATCAAACTTGTATTCCAACTTTTTAACCATTTTGAGCAGATGACACTGTAAAAAAATCGGTATTTTAACCCAGTATTTCAAGTTTCTGTATTCTTGCCGGGCAAAATTACGATTTCTCCGACATAAATTCCCCAGATCCGGCATGGACACAGAGTTTTGTTTGAAATTCCGGACTAGAAATACTGGATAAAAGCTTTGAGGTAGTAAACGAATTTGAAGATACGCCACGTTTATATGTTCGAATTCGCTTTTTTCAAAGTATGCGTAGAGAGTCGATTACGTAATACGTTTTTTATAGTAATCTCGGAGAAATTCAATTTTCCTAACACTTTGATTTCTTCTTGGAAACCGAAACAAACACACATATACATTGCATTATCTTTTTTTTTTGGTTAGATATTTCTTGATCTGCTAGTTTTGGAAACAAGATTTAAAGTGTCGGCGTAGTTCAACTATATAGATCATTATGACCGACTGTGCATAACGATAAGTAACATGTGCAGATAGAATTTATTATACTCCATAAAACTGATGAATAATATATCAAAAAAAATCTGTTTGAACGCATATATCAGTATAATTTTTTTTATTGCCTTATTACATAGTAACAGTAAAATACTCAAATAGAATCAATTGAAATAATGAAATATTAAGATCTTTTCAATTGGAGTTAAGGCTGAAGTTCAACTATGAAGATAATATCTGATTGATGTTTTGTTCAAGTTCAGATATAAATAAAGACATGATTGATTATCATAATGCTCGTTGTGGCTAAAAATGAGTCAGAAGATAGAATCTTATTCAAGATAATCGAAGATAAAATTGGGCATGTTGAGTAGAATGAATAAAAAAATTAAATTTTTATAAAAAGTAATGGTTAAACTAATAAATATATACAGAAAAAAGTTTTGATTATCGTGCTTTAACTCGAAATACAGTTAATATCGATATTTTTAGACTAATAATAATTAAACTATTAAATAAAATAAACAATAATAATTAAGATAAAGTAAAAATAGTTACCTTTTCTTCTAACAAAGAACAGCGTTCGTCTTTTACTATATATCTTCATCCTCGTTAATTTGATGATTAATATAAATATTAAAATATTTATATTTTGAAATATTAAGTACCTATGTCATTCGGAATTGAAATTAATTTGAAGTAAACATTCGACTGCATTTGAGTGGATTTGTTCGTATTCGTTTGCAAATTCATTTTCTTGGTTCCCTGGTTTTCTAGTTTAAACACTAATTTCTTCCGCCCGCATTGTGAAAAGAGTTGTAAACTTACTGACAAAGAAAGTAAAATAGTTCTGGAAGTGTGATTTAAAAAGCTGTAGTACTGAAAATGAAAATGCAAAATATCCGATTATCTTTATTTGGGTCTCATAATCATAAATTTCGTCAGCAGCTGGTCTGTTTTCTGGAATAGATGTCTCCATCGGTACATAAATCTACGTACGTAAATTTCTTGATTAGATTTTTTTATATCTGCTGGGCCGCTAAGTTCTCAATTTTAATAATTATAAATAATAAATGCGACTTGCAGTACAAAAATAGATCATATATTTATTATACACATTACAATAGGTTAATTATATTATATCAAATAAAAAGTATTTATGTATCATGATGAAAAAACGAATTACGGTGAAAATTTTGGCCAAAATTGTGCAGATCATGAGATCATTTGGCCAGAATTATCGATAATTTCTTATAATAAAAGAGCAATATTGATAAATGCATAAAATATATAACTTAAATTAATTATATACTATGTAAATTTATGAGAATTGTTATCCATAGTTTATTATAGATATTGCAAATTTTCACCATAATCCGTTTTTCATCATGATACCCACATTTATTATATATATCACATGATCGTAACATCAATGTCAGTCACATTATCTGTAGCGCAGTATATAATTAGCTATGCGATTTTTCTATTCTAATCCACTGCCTTTATTCATTCCCATCTTTCCGCCTTTTTCGGCAACCAAACGATTCGTCCTAAGATTCTACCAACATCTCCTTCAGAGACAGAGTTCTCAACCCAGTCAAACATTGATTAATGAGATTCCAAAACTTCCTGCTGGATCGCATACAGATAGATCAATGGTGAAATTAATAGCAGCCACGGCCGAAACTCCTCCAATAATGGGTGGATTCCCAACATACATCTAACACAGTGATGTTGATAGGCAGGCAAATTTGGAGCATTGCATCCGGTTGGGGTGCTATCTCTTTTCCGAACCGTCCCAAACTCAACTATCGTGTTTGCGAAAAATGTACTTTGAGTTTTGTGTTTGATCACAAACGATACAACACCTATCTTACCTCCTGCGACCTGGGCACACCTAGTGCTCCAATCGGGTCGGATTGCGGTCAAATCCGACCCGAAATATTTCGTATCAGCCTAAAAATCGTTATTTCTCGTTCAATATTAATTGGAATTAAACGAAAATTTGTGGGTATATACACAACTACATCCCGAACAACTCTACTTAGACACCAAATACAAGTGTCTTAGTAAAAGTTATTAACTAAAAACTATTTTACGATTTTCGGATCAAACCAGATCCGAATCCGATCCGACCCGAAATTATCGGTTCGGGTTGACCTCAAATCCGATCCGATCCGACCCGAACAGAGCTTTAGCCGCACACCCAGCCGCAAAAATCTTGCCTGATATTCAAAAAACTAGACTATTACATATGAAGTCATACAATAACGAAACAAATAGAAAGACTTACGGTCATCAAATGAGCAACTCATTTTCGTTTTCTCCTTCTTGCACTTGCTCTTCTTGTTCTCCTGCAATAGTGGTAGTGACGATATTGGCCAATTTTCTAACGGTAATAGTGATACCTAATCTTTTTCCAGACCACAGTCACTGTTGTCCTCATTGTAAAGTCTTAACACTAGCCTTGACTCTATGAAGCTTAATTCCTAGTACGCATCGTACGTAAGGCTGTTGAAGCAAACCCTGAAATTTAGTTTCCCAGTCGTGGCTGCTCTGGAGCGCACCTATTTCACATACTATGCGTGCATGTGGGTTTCCCTTGATAAACCATATTAATACCAGGAAATCACACCCAAGACAAATATGATAATGCATCGAACCCGAGTATCTTTATATCGCTGGGACTTCAGATATCTAATCAAGTTAATTATCATTATATTGTATTTAACATTCATATAATAGTGTTCCATGTATAATAAACTATACTTAGAGGAATGCCATAAATCATCTGATTTCATTTTATTTATTTGGACCAATAATATATTAGAGATGACCAGTAAGGCTCACCCTCCCTCACACTCCCCTTTGAATAGGATTTTTAAGATCGAGATTACGTTTGGTAAAACAGGTAGCTAAACTATTAATAGACTCGTGGGGGCAAGATGTAGAACAGCAGGTTTGATGTTAAGTGAAGGAAAAAGATCTCGGAACATAGATTGAATTTGGATACACTGCAACATCTGGTGCAATTCTCTTCCTGTTTCCCGATGGTGAATAATGAATTATAGAAAGAATGTTTAAAAGTACAAACTAAGGGTCAAACAGGTTGGTGAAATCCTTTCACGTGGTTTTCCTTCAACTGAAACTTGTAATTAGATGACTGACTTTTAAGGAAAGTGTTGAATTTTTCACCGATACCTTCCGGTTGATTTGAAAAGGCAAACTGCAATCCATACAAATCAATACTAAACCGATCTTGAAATAATCCGTCTGTTCTCTCATTCTGTTCTCTCATTCAGTGACTGTTCTGGCAAATGAGGGAACGTGATTAAAATACTTTCAAGTGCCTTTTTTTACCTACAAAAAAAAATGAATAAGTATTTTCTACACATGTGACTTTGTACTAGTGCTTGGACTCGCACTTGTATAACTCGAGTCAGAATTTTTTGATCAAGTGCTCATGACTGATAATGCTGGCCAGCACTATGGTGATTCCAGCCTACACTATATTTAAAAAACTGTATGAAAAATATTAAAGCGCCTGGGCAAAGTTACAGGTCTGCACTATGAAATTGACTCGAATTCTGACTCAAGTCATAAAAATTCTAACTCGAAATAATTCGAGTCAGAACGAGTTGACTCGAGTCCAAGCTCTACTCTGTACCACAATTACAATTTGTAATGCTGATCCTTCAGAGAAAAAATATAACGATAATATTTTAGAATGCCATAAGAAATGCTTTAGATTATTAAACAATATTCATTGAAAAAAATAATCCAATTTTCAAATAAAAATATCAAGCTAAAACTAAAGCTCTGTTCGGGTCGGGTCGGATTCGGATCGGTTTTGATCCGAAAATCGTAAAATAGTTTTTCGTTAATAACTTTTATTTTTACTAAGACACTTGTATTTTGTGTCTAATTAAAGTTGTTCGGAATGTAATTGTGTATATGCCCACAAATTTTCGTTTAATATTGAACGAAAAATAACGTTTTTTAGGCTGACCCGAATTATTTCGGGTCAGTTTTGATCCCAATCCGACCCGACCCGAAATGTGCGTTCCGGGTCGGGTCACGGATTGGACCCGACCCGGTTGGAGCACTATATAGCTAAAACTTCACATAAGGATTATTGAGAATTGAAAAAAGATAATTTGGTCAGATAAAAGTAAATTCATGGTTTATGATTCAAATAGAAAAAAGTAATATTGGAAAATTCCAAGTCACCATTGTGTATACAGCATGTTAAACTAATTGAGATTTATTATGATGTTGGTAATTTGGTGTTGGAAATATCTAAAAATGAATTTCTTGGAATTGATGGCATGTAATTTATTTATAAGTGATGTTATTTCATTCTATATACATAGCAAAATCTACATATCGATATCAACAATAATGGTCTTAATCCTGTGGAATGAGATTGACCAACACAATTATCTGACCTTAGTCATTGTGTTCACTGTCTGGCAATGTTAGTAATTTCTATTTGACAGCTTGCCAAAAACGATTCGCAGATATTTTCAAAACCAGTGGTGAATATACACAATATATATGTAAAATAATGAAATTTTTAGGTTTTTTGATTTATTAAGCATAAACTTCAAATTCTGTTGAAAATAATGTTTAATAAATATAATTATGTAATATACATGTATATAATTGGTGGCTCATGAAATACGTATTGCGTTTCAAGAAATCTATTTCTAAATTCTACAAGATATGTATACGATCTTTATGTAAAACTGGTACGAATAGAAAACAAGAATGAAATGAAAAGGTACAATAAAGTAATAATTTAAATAGAGAGTAATAACGATAACAATAAGAGAAATAAAATCAATCAAAACACGATCTCAAACCTTTTTAATACAAATACCATACGGACGAATATCAGTGCTAGTCGGAGAAATCCAATACTCGCCATACCCCGTTTTTTCTGCCGAGATTCTGACCAATGTGTCAGGATTGACGCGATTCTGAATCACCACGCGATACTCTTGACCATCATAAGTGAATTTTTCGGCGTATCTCGCTGCGACATTGATATCAGGCGTAGAATATATACCACGGCCAAATGCAAATCGTTTTCCTTTACATAACATGTATCCATCTTCGGCGATTGAGTGACAATTGTCTTTTGCGGTTCCATGGTAAGAAACTGGCCATTCGTTGGTGCCAGATTTTTGGCGAAAATTCTTGGAAGTGGCACCGAGCCAGGCATTGTCAGTCCCGTATTTATTTAAGACTTTAAGTGCTATCCTATTCCAGCCACATGGTCGTTTATATTGGAAATTTCCACGCATGAATACAACATCGGTGGTGTCAAAGACATTTGTAAAGTCGAAATCAAAACGTGAGTCTAATTGATCGGAATTAAGGAAAGAGCAAAAAAGAATTCTAGGGCCACTACCAGGAAGACAAAGAACCAAATACAATGTAGCCTCTTCCTTAATAGCGTAATCGACAAGTGAACGACTGTCTTCAAGTACTATTCCGGAAAAGACGAGACGTTGTTGATCCGGAGAAATTCCTTTTATATCTTGAATTAATCTTTTGACTTTACCAATTGTATACGTTAATTTAGGATAAATGTGAATTGTTTGTCCGGTTAAGGTTTTCACATATATATGATGTTGTCCTGAATTACGATTCCTAGTCGGATGATCTTCAAAGAATGTATCGATCTGCCCACCAACAAGGTGTGACTGGTGCATTGAGTCTACACTAAGTTGTCCTTTGAACAGATACTTCGGATAAGATTCCGACGGTAACCGTCGATTTTGTTTTTTGATGAGATAGTCATCATGTGAGAGAACTGGTTCATTAGTAATAGCTGAAATTGCAGCGGCTAAAAGCGCTACTTTTGATGTCATAATAACTAATTATAAAGATGTGTATGATATGTTGTCCACCAAAAAAAAAACCAGGTTTTGCATCATGAAGAGAACGGTAGGCTTTTTATATACTCCGTAAATAACGTAGAACGTGTAGAACAACACATTAAATGTGTTGTTCTACAAACCCTTTTTTACTCTAAAATCCTTTGTTAATTACGTAGTAACAGACCTGCATTAAACAATGCCGTTGATACACTAATTTGCTAATTAAAAGTGCAAAACAACAAAAGGTTTGTAGAATAACACATTGTTATTGTGGCACACATATTAAACGGATCTCAAAATCCAGCACATTTCCCTCTTTCTTTTCATTCACCAAATTTTCACTCTTCAATTTTGTTCCCACGACTGCCATCAAGTGGAATTACAAATCCTCTTCCATATAGCAATATACAAAATGTATCCTAATTTCTTTTTCGTACTGCCAGTCGTCCGCGATTGAGTATCCAAGGTATTTATTGGTAATGAAGACGGAGTTGATGACGTCTTCCGGTAATTGGGGTTAGACGAACTAGCGTGACGGAAATCGATATGTGATATAGTGGCTTTTATTGTGATTGAGACGAAGGAACAAGTGAGATGTCATGGAAGACGATAAAGAATTGCTATTATAGGGTAAGGATAGGATTTGGGGATTGACATAAAACTTGAAAGATTCATACAAATAAAATAAATATTCATTTCTCGGGTATCGACACTCCAAAGACACATTCTGTAACGATTCCAAATCACTTGCGCTATCGGTTGCTCACTAAACACAGTGACTCACACAAGAAATGGAACACGCGATCAAAACTTTCTAGAATTGTTACATTGTCAATGTCAGTACTCATTTTGAATCACAAGACCTCTAGTATTTTTTAAAATATTTTGACCACAGATTATTTTAGTCAATTTTATAAAACTTGGTAATTTAAATCGAAATTTCAATTGGTAAATTCCTCACATTGAAGAACTTGTTTTTATGACGGATCCAAATTTGGACCACTAATTAAAAATTTTATACTCTACAAAATCCAAAACCCGCCAGTGTACCAATTTTCACAAAAACTGGCTCATAATTTATCGATATTTAAGATCCCGAAGGTTCGAATCTCTGTTAGGGACATTAATTCGACTATTTATTTACTAACAGAGGTTTGAACCTTCGGGATCTTAAGTATCGATAAATTTGAGCCAGTTTTTGTGAAAATTGGTACACTGGCGGGTTTTGGATTTTGTAGAGTATAAAATTTTTAATTAGTGGTCCAAATTCAGACCGTCATAGAAAACAAGTTCTTCAATGTGAGGAATTTACCAATTGAAATTTCGATTTAAATTACCAAGTTTTAAAAAATTGACTAAAATAATCTGTTATCAGAATATTTTAAAGATACTAGAGGTCTTGTGATTCAAAATGAGTACTGACATTGACAATATAACAATTCTAGAAAGTTTTGATCGCGTTTTCCATTTCTTGTGTGAGTCACTGTACATTTATAAGCATTAACCCATATTTCGCACTTACCTAACGAAGCTCTCCTTATCCAGCCTCTAATCATAGCCAAATACGTTGTTCCATAGATGCGAGAAATCTTTCACTTTGTTGCTCGAACGGTTCGGTTCGGTTTTCGAGTAAAACCGATGCAGACTCGAAAATTCGATTCGGTTCTAGAAGCGATTCCAGTTTTTGAGTATTTTCTAACCGAACCGAATCGTAATTTTATGCAATATTAAAAACTAAAAATAGTGCTTGAATTTTTTTAGGTTGTCAAGTGGAATATTAGTAAAAAGAGTCATCTATATGATAGACATTTAAATATAAATCGTGTAAATTGGATAGATACAGTGGGTTATCAAAAAAGTCTGGCCAGAATTATTTTCGCATTTTGTGGTAACTATTTTTTATGTGGTGATTGTATTTGTCAGGAGTACAATACATACTTCTATTCTTACTAAAAAAGGATATTAATTCAGATAGTTTAGTATTTACTAAAAAATCTAAATATAATAATATATAACTATTATAAAATATTATTAGATCTAAGTTATTAGATATGGAGAAGTTTCAAGATGAAATGTTATTATTATTTGATAGTAACATAGGTCAAAGGTTGCAACAGCCGCTCGCGAAGCTTCTGGAATCAAGACGTTAATTTAGCCTCCACAAAGTCCCGATTTGAACTCCATAGAAAATTCATGGCATGAAGTGAAAGACGCTGTTCGTCAACGATCCCCTACACCGTCTATTCTCACAGAACTCGAACAACACGTGAAAGTGGTTTGGAAAGATCTTATACTCGAATACTATCGAATTTTGTTTATTTTAATTTATTATTTGTTTACAATCCTGTTTTTGAGTTGTCAAATTTAATGGTTTGCAAGTGGTTGGATCTTTATGATGACTATGATGAAAAACGGATTATGATGAAAATTTGCAATATCTATTATAATAAACTACAAATAACAAATATACTAATATAGTACATGTATTTAGCAATATAAACATTAATTTAAGTTATACATGTATATTTTATGCATTTATCATTACGTATTTTCAAAATCTTGCCAAAAATTTCACCATAATCCGTTTTTCATCATGACCCCACCCCCACAATACTTAACATGTGATCGTTTAGAATCGGTTCGGTTCGATTCGGTTCCATGACCCAAAATCGAACCGAATCGGTTTTAAAAATCAGTGAATCGAATCGGAATTTCGGTTCGATCCAGAACCTTGGTTCGATTCAATCTAGGCTTCAACTTTTTCAAAGTATTGATCCTTTTTATAGAACATTGATTCAAAAATAAAATATATAAAAATTCACTAATCATCATATTAAGTTCATCGTAAAAAAGTGTTGAGAATATTGAAAAATGAGAATAAAAACATTGCGTCTTCGAGTTATTTCGATAGATTTATTTTCTATCTCTGTAATTATGCTGTTTTATGATATAACGATAACGATAACGATAAATGGCAAATTACACACTAATCCGGAAATGCCTAACTTGAACAAATATTACTGTTATATACAGAAGAAATGTGAATAACCAGTTTATCAATGTAACATTCATTATTCATTGAATCAATGTTCACCACATACTGATACGTAAAATTGTTCAATAAGGGTCATTGTATTATTTAAGTGCAGTCAAAAAACCTTGCTAATTTGAGGGTTACATGACCTGAAATTATTATTTAATGTATATTGGATAATGATTTCTTTATGAATAATATGTTTAATTTTTACTTATATTTGTATTGCTAATTTTTTATAAGAAAGCTGGAACTGATAACAAAATAGATCAAAAAATCTGCATATAACGCATTTACAGGTAGTTATTATGTGATATATCAAAAGAATCAAATATTCTTACAAAAGAACCAGTTCCCGTTTTACAACTACAAAGCAGTATTTTTATAAGATTCAGTTTTTTAACAAATTGTTTGGATAAATTATTTGGAAAGAATATACTATCGCAAAGTAACCAACACTTGGATCTATTTCCAAGCTAAGACATAATATAGTATTTATAATTTTTACCGTTATCGTTATAATTTTACTTTCTTGGATCTCCTGCAGATATATCCTTGAAAATTTCGAAATAACCAGAGTTTAGCGATCGAAAAAACTCACTGGCTATTATGAAGTTATGGAAAATTTGACAAAACTTAAACGCCCAATTATAGAGTATTGTTATTATTTTAATAGTGAGTGGATCAGAATTAATTACATTACAGATTTTGTAATCAGGTGTAAAAAACGAAATCACAAAGTAGTTTATAGTAGAACATGGGGGAATATCTTGAATATGGAGTCTTTGTCAGAACATGAGACACATAATCAGAGTCCTACTCGTGACTTAGTTGTGCGCAAAACTTGAACAATTTATATAGGATAAAGTAATATCGTTATTATTTTTTGCAACAAATTTAATTCGCAGAGCAAATCTCGAAAAAAATTGCTTCATGCAAAGATTTTCGATATACGTATTTTTTAGAAGTCACATCGATGTTTGTTTCTTGAAAATATAATTTGCCGTTTGCCATTTACAGACATAACGAAGAATTAATTAAACCTCGATAACCAGAAACGGTTATAGTAATCAATCTCGATAAACCGAATTTTTACTAATAGCTCAACCACTTCGTTATATGGAGATTTTAGATTATTTAGTTTATTAAGTATAACCGTTTCTGAAACCAACTTCAGGTTTTATTAATATCGAGGTTTGAGTGTACATTCTGTAGGAATACATGACATTTCATATTATCACGGGTTAAAAATAAATGATATTGATGATCTGAATCTTTTAATGAATTTTTTGAGCTGTGTCAGTTTTCTTGTTGAGGCTAGTGTTTTGGGCGAAACTAGCTTCGCCCCATTTGATCTACAAAGTGTCTCCACGGGACTTATAGGGCGAAGCGTTTTGGATTTGAAAAATAGTTTCACCCGAAAACTAGTTTTTTGCAATGCTGATTATTACGGTACTCAATTGTATCTACTCCTAATTGAAGGCTTGACGATTATGATGACCGAACAATATCCAGTAAGTCGACAAGACTTGTAGTTTTATTTTCATTAACAGACTCTGACTCTTATCTGTTACTGTATATTTTCGGAACGTGGACAGCACCCATTGCACTTATCACCGTTTTCTTGCTGACCTGCGAGACGTTATCTTAGAATCTCCGCCATTTACTGAAGATTGGGACGGTCTTGATTGAATATACAAACAAACGGGAGGGCGCCTCTGGATTGTTATTATATGATTTGATATTGTCATATAGAGCGACTTAGAGGTTTTGCTGGAATTCTTCAATATCCCCTCATTGCGATCAGTCAATCCTTTCTTGTATTCGGTTACTTTTTCTTTATAGCAACATCCACATACGCCTATGAGATCACTTTTTGAAGATATCATATGGGAACGCAAAAAGGTTAACATAGTTTATGTATTCTTAAATAAAAGGTGAGTAAACACATATAGTAATATTAATTATTATAGGGAAGGGTGTAACTTTTGCCATCAATGAAAGTTAACGTTGTCAAACAGGACCCTATCACAAACAACCATTTTTCTCTATCGATGCTTATTATATTGACCTTGCCGAGCATAGCGAATGGCACAGTGTCATTATATAAGGTTCAGCGTGAGCATGGTGTTCAGGATATACTTTGAATATATCTTTATATATATTATTAAAAAAAATTAAAATTAAAATTGATTATATCTTTAGATTTAAGATTCTTGGTATCTAATATTATTATATTTACTATAGGTTATTCATCAATAGATAATTTGTTCAACAATTAGATGAAATTAACCACTGGTTCTAATTGATAGTTAAAATAATTCTGAATTATCAGTTAAAAAATTGTTGATAATATCTGATTCTTGAGCTAATTCATTAATTAAAGTAAAATATTAATTTTGAGTATCAATTTCAATAATAATTATTCTATAAATTGTAAAGATCATCAGTAAATTTGATAGATATCAGATCAGTAGTGATCAGTAAATATGCTAATCGTTGCTGATTTTTTGGTTATACTGATCCAAAATCTGTGCAGAACTTTGAAAATAGAAATTTTGGAGTGGTGTAATTCAAAGAAACTGTAATGATTAGCATATTTACAGATCATTACAGTTCTTTGAACATAAATTAAATAGATAAATAATAAATAGATCAATTATATGCATTATCATTTATTTTTTTTCTTTAAAGTTTATCACAGATACAAATTTAACTTTAAAATTCTTTGCTATTAGTTTTTTAAAACATATATTTATTTAACAAAAAACAATTTTTTTGTCAAATCTTGACACAATATGTGCCTCTTGATCTATAAATTCTATTAGAATTATATTATACTCTTTGGTATAGTATAGATGAGGGCAATCATACTTTTCTGGCTCATTTGGTACAATATCATATCAACGAACCATAGCAAGGTTGTATGGATCCTTTGCTGATTCTTGAAAAAATCATAGAAAGAACAGTATCTTTTGAAAGGAAATGTGAAGATTAATTCATTCAAAAATTACTAAATTTGAAATTACATTTTATTATTCTTCAAAAGTTATATTTACCTTTTCATATCAAGCATCTTCATCTGATTTATAATGGCTTTGGTCTTTAGCTGAAGTTACTGCAATGTTACTGAACCACTCTTTGTTATGAAAACTTCCAGATGTTCTCAGAATTTCACCACTTTCCAAATAAATCATGTCATAAACTTTTATACAAAAGTCTTCACTTTCAGACTCTTGTGATGATGTATCGAGGAATGTATCTAATGTAGTGATTATATATGATAATTCTTCAATGAAGTTTGGATGTGATAAACTCTCCAAATTCTTTAACAAAATTACTTTTACTTTGATGACATCCAAAGATAATTTCCATAATATCTTGCCAAATCCCATAGTTTTATGATAAACTGTCTTGTTTGTCATCAGAACCAATTCTTTGTGCTGCTACGGTTACTTTAAATGAAGGGTTTCTTCACTATTAGTAAAAGAGTCATATGAGTTGGGAGAGAGGAATAGACT